>JAGVSP010006972.1:0-18031 GCA_022494985.1 Micrasema minimum
TTTTTACCAAATTAATATGCCTACTCGATAAACATAAAGACTCTCTTTCTATGCAATACAATTAAATATGACAGTAAAGAGATAAATGATTTCTCAGAAATCCGAATCTCATTTTTAAAATAAATTTGACGGCATTGCAACGGCGTTACAAATGAATCTTAAACTTTGATTAACCTTACCAACTAGCGTGAAGTTATCCTGAAGCATGGGACGATGAAGGCTGCTGAATGCCGACGCAATGGAAAGGTTCCTGAGCGACCGGCGAGGAAGTTTATGGCGTACAGGATCAGCCCTACAGCCAGCAATCCTTCAGCCCAATATGCCTCCCAACGTGCGCGGACCATAATCGGAACCTGGAATTTGTTTCTTTTTATTCTGTAAATTGTAAATACAATATTGCCCAAATATCAGTGTGCATTGCCTAATGAACACACGCATGCACATACAAGTAATTTTGTATTTATTATTTGTTCCAAGACTTAAAAATCACCATTTACTTTTCAGCAAACATAATAAATATGCACACATTTTTAATGAATTAATTTTACTGTATTTTTTAACACAATTATTTTACATATTTCTCACTTTTGTTATGGTGATCTTAGGCTGTTCTTGAGCAGGAATTGGTATGTCATCAGCAAAACCCTCAAACTCTTCTGGATCTTGGAAGTGCTCAAACTCATTATCTTCATCCTAAAAACAAATTAAATTTGGTCTTAAGTCTATGCTGTACCTGGCTTGTAGGGAGTATAACAGGCTTCCTGAGTGTATTCGAGGCTCTAATAATGTAGCTAACAGCCTAAAGCTGTTTTACCTCAGGCAGTATGTGGAAAGTGGAAATAGTTAACATATTAGTGTATTTGTATCTTGATTTTTCTTCTACTTGTTATAATATTTTTATGTTTATAATAATTGTGTGTTCTGTCGTGAATATATATTATGTAATAAATGTAATTATTTCAAGGCCCAAAATGAGTTTATTGTAACTCACGAAAATACATGTTGTAATGTATTTTTGATAAAAATAAAAATAATAAAGAAATTTTAACGTTGCCAGTTAACATAATTTTAACACAATATTTCTCAGAAATCTTTCTTTCGTGTTTTAAAGGAGTCACATTGGGTAGATTATGCAAACGACACAAAATAATTTATAAAACATAATATTTTACAATTTGACATCTCAACAGAGACGAGAAGTTTGGAAGGATTATGGATAATTAGGCGTTTACAGGGCTTATGACCTGTCATTGGCTGGGTTAAGTGGCCACTTGATGTATTACAACATTCCCCATTTCACCTAGTATTTGATATCCATATCTGCCAATATACAGTAAAATGGCGCGACGCTTTACAAGTGAACACTCTCTGTCATCCATTGAGAAAATTGCTAAGCATTTTAGCAGAAACCTTTATGACTGCAAGTGAGATTCTTACCGAATTATATCACCTACTAGGAAACGCCTGAAGATGAATCTTCAATTTGTTATGCTTATACACACTCAAATTGATTTGAAATTTCTTTTCTTTTTATTTAAAATTAAAAAATTGGTTAAGATGAATAGCCATTGATATGGAAAATTTATTTAAACCTAATTAACATGGAATGAAGAAGTTATAGACTTCTTACGTAATTATTTCATTATTGAAATTCTGTTTTTGTAAAAGACAAGACACTTTAGAAAAATAAAAATATTGATAAATTCTTGTCCCATCATAGTAGAAGTATTATTACAATTTGCATAATTTTTGGTCAAAAGTAAAAAGTAAATTTTTGTAAAATACTCAAGTAAAAAAAATATTTTGTGCATAACTATGAATAAGTGTAACTGTAAATTTCATACAAATACTCTAATTTTTTTTATGAAAAACTTTCTTCAGTGTTATGTTAAGTATCAACAAGGCATTTTGGCAAAAAATATGAATTTATTGACACAGCTGAAATCCAACATGTGACTACAAGTGTGCAAAACATACTAACCTAAGTACAGAGATAACGAAACTTAAAAATCTTGACTTTATTCTCTAGAAAGATAAAAAATAATCTCTTCTTTACAGCTGATAAAAGAAAATTTTAAAAAAAGTTAAAATACTTGTAGAAAATTAGAAATTGTACTATAAATTTTATTGCTGGTAAGCATTATTTTAAAACTGCAAAATGAGACAAACCGATAGTCCAAATATATGCTTTGGTAATATGTAGATATATACGCACGTAGTAGGTAAAACAGCAGAATTTTCGATTATTCTGAATCTACTTCCTAGTCATGTCAAACAAAATGGCGCTAGTTTCACAACAACTTTCATTTTCTTTTCAATGTGAAGATATTACTCTTACTACTACTACTTTCCCTTATCCGCACCGAATGGTGCATAGGGCACTGCATCGGTACGCTTCAGTACCAGTCCAAGGTATCACACATGAAATATTAGTATGAAAATCACGTGTAAATAAATATTCCGTGTTGATCGTCTACGGGAATCGAACCCGCATATAAAGATATTACACAGCTTACTAATAATTTAATCATCTGTAATTGTCTGTCTAATTGAAGAATAAAAATTAGACTACCTCAATAGGCCAACTCCATATATTATTCCTAAGGATTTCTAGAAGACCTAATTCGTCAAAAATTAACTAAGAATACCATGTTACAGCTCACACCGGCCGCCACATTTCTGTCTAAGAAACGTGTTTAAATATCTTTTCTATGTTGAGATATTAGATATTAAAAATTACAGTTTCAACAAAACAGTACTACAGTGAATATCACATTTTTGCGATTTCCCAAAAGTTGACATCTTTGAGTTAGTGCAGTTTAGTTAGTATTCAAGGTGCAGTATGTTGAAAGTGAATTATCTTAGATAAAATTTGTCAGAAATTATTTTCAATTCACCTCGACAAGTATATCGTCTTCGCTATCGTCTACATTGATGAATTGTGGAGTGAGAGAAGGGATGCGCTCAGCGAGGTCATCGTCAGCATCAAACTGCTCGAACTCCGCGAACTCGTTGTCCTCCAACAAGACTCCATCGTCTAGTCCTCCGCCGGCAGCCACCAGCAAGTAGCACCCCCCAAGAAGCAGAACGGCCGATAGTAATCGCATGGCCGTTTATTGCTTCTATAAGATACAACCATTGATTAACAAATCTAATAAATAACTTAAGTGAAAGATATAGAGTTAAACAATTGTTTTTAATTATTTATCCTAAACTGCATTTATTTGGCCAAGAATCGAACCGTGGAACTCACATTTGTAATAAATCAAAGTTCTTTTTTTATAATACGTAAGATTGGATAAATTTACTACTACTTTCCCTTATTCGCATCCGATGGTGCATAGGGCGCTGCATCGGTACACCAAGTGCAGTGCATATTGATAATTTTATTACATGAAGGTAAGATGTGCCTCAGTACCAGTCCAAGGTATCACACATGAAATATTTCAAATCATATACAATATTAGTAAATTTATAACACATGATAAAATGTATGCTGAGGTAAAATGTAAACATATAACCAAGAAAGTCGGTATATGTTTCATATAATTGAATTAGGCAATAATCCAACAGCGAATGTACTATTTCAAAATTACAACATAAATATATAATATAACTTACACGTTATTTAAGAATATGAAACAACTTTAAAATGTAATTCTAACTAAGAGACACTTAAATAAACGCGTTTTTTTTTAATTTTCAAACCTATTTTTAGTATAATAATTGGAATCAAATACCAACAGAGTATGTCATTATTTGGAGGTTATTTATAAGACACAACCCAGATTATGCCATTAGAAGTCAAATTACATTAAATAATATATTTATTCTATAAAAACAAGTACGTACGTACCATAACAACAAAATTAATTTAATAAAGCTGACTAAATGAATTCAAGGTTCCAAGCAAGATTAGAAAACCCAAAATTGTACCTTTACACCACAAATTTATTTCATATGCCAAACCTGAAACCTGAAATCTGAAATTAGTGAAATTGGTCGAAAGTCGAAATGTTGCTAGTTGCCATGATATTTTCCCTCTAGATTGCCATATTATAATTAGTTTTATGTTATACCAGTGCTTACCTATACACAATCTGCTATACCTACCGATAATAAAAATATTGAAAAAAGTTTTCGCGAATAATATACTACAACATGGATACATATAAGTATAGTATATTTATAAATTCTTGGAAAAATCACTGAAATATTAATAATATAATATTGTAAAGGTACCTGGTTCTTTTTTGTTTTATTTTATTACATTTAAAATAAAATGAAGTTTAAATATATTCTTCTTTTGGAATTAAGCAATATATTATAGAGAATTTACATTAAAAGCCTAATAAAAAATACTTTTTTTTGCCAATTTGAAAAACAATTCAAAGATTTTATTTTTTGTAGCATGTTATTGATAACGGGTTTGTTCATATACATATATATATATATCTATATATTATATTAAAAAGCATATTATTGATTTTCTTATCTGCCTCCATCAAAAAACTCGATCATAACCACTAACTCTCATGGTAAATTGCTAAGTCAGGTCCGCATCCCGTACTTCTAACGTAATATGCCACATGTCCTGACCCCTAACATCCAGAACGTTATGACTTTGGAGGAATAACTAATATAATGCATATAATATATATAAAATAATAGTTACGACTGTGAAAACCGCATGATTCTTTGTAAAATAGGCAATATCTAAACAATTTTTACCCCCCCCCCTTTATTGTAAATAAAAATTTACGTTGATATCAACTTTCATGATAGTTGGTTGTTATTATCATAAAATATGACTGTATATTTATTATCTAAACTTTTTAAACCCCTATCCCCTCCCCCACATTTATAATTTATAATTTGTAAACGGCTCCCAGGTTGTCAATAAAAACTGCTCAACTTTTACTACAATTGATTATCAAACTTCTAATTTTCCCTGTTCAGTGAAACCTTTTGGCCATCGGACCATTCTTAAAATAATAAAAGTGCTTAGCATTATACAAACGTCGAGGTCTAAATCTAAATCGAATTCATCACTTTGTATGGAAAATCATTGCCATTAGCATACGTTAATTTCTTCGCAGGCAATGATTTTCCATACAAAATGATGAATTCTATCTCGATTACCTAAGTCAAAATAAAATATGGCGGGACGCGGGAGCCAAAACGCATAAAACTCACTAACACAACACAAAATTTACACCTTTATCACGTCACGGGTAGGTATCACTGAGGGATGTTAAAATTAAAAATCAATACTGATTTGAAAATTAGAATATCTTAATCATTTCTTACCGATTTAATTCATTTTTTTCATAATAAATTGTATAAAAACTAAATTAGTCGCGGTAGGTAAATTAATAATACACAATAATCGTTTTGGCTTTAGTATTATAATTAATATGATGTATTTATTTTTTGAACGAATTTGTACCGGATACAGTAGGTATATAGAATACGTTTTGCCAAAGCTCTTCCGGATGTAAATTACATAATCAATTAAATTCCTTCCACACCTTTTCTCTTATCCGCACCTAACGGTGCATAGGGCAACTGAATAAATTGACCAAAACGTTTTACAAACGTTACCACGCCGCATTATTAAAAAGCTTACTCTAAATCGAAACTATTGCCTAATTCAAACAAATCAATGTTATACACATATTTTGTTTACTTCTCAACTTTGATTTTTCTTATTTTTCCGTAAGTATTGCATTTTGCAATAATATTGAATACCTACCTACAATATTATTTACAGGCGTTTTTTCCTACATAAAATCGACCTCTCTATTATTCACCTAAGGGCGTTTGTCCCTCTTCCTCTCGCACTTTTCCCCGTATGAGAGGGAGAGAGTCCGAAGTTTGACAGCTGACATACTAGCCTCCGGCAGAATTTTCCCAAAAGATCATAGATTTCTCATCGATGACGATAGGTGCACGGCTTATACCCGTGCCATTACCTCGGAAGACCGTTACCTACGACCGGTAGAAAATTTGGCTTCTTTAGAAGCGTTTTTATGCGTTTTTTTCCGAAAATTGCCATTCTTCATACAAACGATTTTTGCTTTTTTTTCAAAAAGCGCGACTCGATTCCAACTTTTCTCGCGATGGGTTTTTGCGGCCGCTTTGTACCGTTCTTTCGAGCACAATTTCATCAGCCGAAATGCTTTTTTAACGGACATATTTGCGTTTGTATTTTCGGGCATTTTTTCTCCATACTAGGTCTCCCGATTCGACACGAGAGTCGTCCCGGTCGAAAAAAACCACTACAGAGTAGTATTTTTTGCTATAAATCGAGACTAGACTATATTTGTAGTTCAAGGGTACCGTAAAAATAGCTCTAGCTGGAAAATTCACAAAGTTATTAAGTATTTCTTTTGCGAGTTTTCTACTATGAGATTCTCCATAGTAACTTTTTTTGCTCTCTCCTGACCTTAAAAATGCCTCAAAGTTACATGTTGTTCAATTTCTACGTACAACTCATAAATATATTATAGATTCGCGTATTTTTTTAATATATAAAAGCCTTTTCGATTAGATATCAGCTAAAATACATTCCCCATAGTAAACTGTATGGGATTTTCTTTTTTAAACGCTGGACATATTTTTCATTACGAAAACCTAAATTTCGGGTCTAATCGCTAGAAGGTGCGGAAATCTAACCGTTTCTGTAAAAAAAATTGACCCCGATGTTCATTTTTCATATAAATTATCAATTAATAAATGAATTTCCCAAAGCGGATGTGTGAGTGAGAGGCACCTTTTTCTGCTTGGTAAAAGCGAGACGAAAGATGAACGTCTGTGTGTATTTATAATGATTATTTGTTCGCCTAATTAATAAATGTCAAAATAAAATGTGTTACCATTACGTAGAAAATAATATTAAAACCTGCCTAAAAATAAAAGTACCTACTTATGTTTCCGTATAGATTTCCTCTGTCTATGACTAATAAAATTATTATTTTGCCTTTCAAACAAATATTTTTTAGCAAATTTAATCTAAATACAAAATGCTTTTGACTTTGACAGCTGGACTTTTCATTTATTTAAATTTTTTGATCTATTTACACCTTGATTCCAACTTTTACAAGATAAATCCGTATTGTGATGAAAAATAAGAAATTATTATCGTTTTCCAAATGATTTTTTTTAATTGAAAATCTTTATTGTTGCTTTTGAAAAAGACAGTCACGGATTAAATCGTCGACATTGGACCAAAAATGTTTTTTTTTATTGCTATAAAGTTCCTACCTTCATTTGTATGGAATAAAATTTTATAAAGTTGACAATGCACGGTTATTAATATATTTTTTTGAAGCGTTCCGTAGGCGTTTTTTTTCATTCTTTGAGTTAAAAGAATCTTTGTTTAAAATTTGGAGCATATGGACTCTGTATAATTCCTGAAAAAGCTATTTTTATTTTAAGAATACCTAATAACTTCTCATTTTAAAAATGTAATAATCATCAACACCATTCCATAAATTCTTCCCATGTAGAGCAAATGGATTTTTTTAAATATGAGATTGATAGCTTATGTTACTTTATAACTTTTTTTAATAAAACTAAAATGCGTTATGGTGGGGTCCTAATTTCAAATAATGCATTTGCTTTAATTCCAAGATGGCGGACGCAACTTTTTTGATAATATTTTTTTTTTTTTTTTTTTTTAAATTTTTTTATTTTATTTATTTATATGAATATGAATATGAACAGGGTATCATTTCCAAGGTTATTGGGGGTTCTGGTTTTGGATTTTTTGTATATTTTTAAATCCAAGATGGCCGATGCATTAAAAAAATATGAACATGGGTATCATTAGGGGGCCATGATTTCGAATTTTATTTTGATATCCAACATTAAACCAGTAGGTATAAGAGGGAGAAGGTCTCCTGACAAGCTAGCCTCCGGCAGGAAAACTCCCCTATAATGTCGATTTCTCATCGGTCTGTGGCTCTGTGGGTCTCTGGAGCGTGCCCGTAATATTTTCAAGGTTATTGGGGGTTCTGGTTTTGGATTTTTTGTATATTTTTAAATCCAAGATGGCCGATGCATTAAAAAAATATGAACATGGGTATCATTAGGGGCCCTGATTTCCAATTTTGTTTTGATATCCAACATAATTCTATAACCAAGTACCACCGTAACAAGACAAGAGACCCATGTTTATAAACAAATTAATAACGTCACGAATTGTTTTAAACTTCAAATACGAGTAAATCGCTCCTAAAATGTCTCAAGTCTAACTCAATTCTACATGTCCAGATATTTATGTCAAATATTTATCTTTCTGCTAAGGATTTCATAATTTTTTAAAACACGGCGCGCTATTCAAATCCATTGACTACAAAAACTAAAAACGCGATTCACCAAAAACTAACTTTTTGATGCTACAACGTTTAGTTATTAGATGGCCGAAATCATTTTTTTAAAAATGTTTTTAGTTATTTCCCTACGAGGGCCACCAAAACACTTCTATTACATGAATAAATTTCTAGAAAAAATAATAATTATAAACTGTTGAATTATACTTAAATTTTATTTCTAAAAATTCAGCTCCCCCACTCTTCAAGTCTACTTGAAGAGAGCCGTACGCTCGTATTATATTACTTTGCAAAAAGGTCATCGTTCCTCCGCTTTATAACTTGAAAAACCTATTATATTATATATGATTATATTTATGTTGGTATTCAATAAATTCTCGGTAATATTTTTAGTAATACATGGGAGAGCGCACACATTTCTACATTTTTACAAATACTATAAAAAGCGAACACGGTTCGCCCATTCGCCGTGGCTTGGCTATAATTATTTTTCACATACATATACGTTCTATAAAATAATATGAAATGTATCCATGTGTAGTACAAGCCGGTTATATGTGTGTACAATGTATTCCAATGTATTATTATGGTATACGTACTCCATACAATGAAAGTATTATACAAATTACGATGGTTATTATAAATATGTACATAAATATCACTATAATACAATACATATGTGTATATGTATACTATTAGAATACATAAATACATGCATGTATGGAAGAAATACAAATACATCTTTGAAATTGAAAATACCTGGCAAAATATTTTCGTGGGATGAATTTTAATAAACGAATGAGCTGTGTAAAGAGCGTTATAAAAATCTTAAAAAATATAATGGCCTATAATGAGTGAAGAAATTAATTTAGAGTCATTATTATTACGTAGAAAATGCATTAAAGTTCGCAAGCCGGCCCCCACCATGGCCCACGGTTATATTGATTGTGTGCTGAGGGGTGTGGCGGGGAAGCGGCGTACCCACTCGAGTTAGTTATTTTGCGTCTGGTTCTTCGGTGTAATTTTATTATTGTTTTAAATCATTAAATGACGTTAAAAAAACTATTTCTGTGTCACAAATATTATATTACATAAATTTCTACGGTAAGTTGTACATTTTTCAATGTGTTTTACGAATGTTTGTTATATTGTCTTATTCTAATTAGTATATCTACAAAATAATTAACAAAAATGAAATGCCGTCTCGAGTCGCAAAGCGTAATTTTATATTCGTATGAATACGCGTTTTTCAGACATACGTTCTAAAAATAAAAGTAACAATTAAATTGCCGCGGCTCCCTCTCCGTATTAGTTTTCTGAGTGATTTAAATTGTTATATCATCAATGTCATTTTATTTTTATCATTTTTATTTGTAGACATTCGAAATTACATGTTTTTTTATTTACTCTTCCGGTCTATTGTTGACATTTCTCGTGCAGTTCACTTTAGGTTATGTTCTAAAATAAATATAATTTGTATTTTAATAGATGCAGCCTGCTACAAGTGAGAAGACTTTCCACCTTAAGTGGAATAATCACTTACAAAATTTGAGCCAGTTGTTTACGACGATATATTCGTCGTCAGCTCTTGCCGATGTCACTCTGTCCTGCCGGGATGGATCTATCAGAGCTCATAAGCTGGTGCTGTCAGCTTGCAGCCCTTACTTCGAGCAAATCTTCAAAGAGAACCCTTGCAAGCATCCTGTCATTATTCTCAAAGGCATCCCTTATGCCGAAATCAACTTACTCGTCGAGTTTATGTACAAAGGATCTGTGGATGTACAGGAACTTGACTTGCAGTCCTTGATGCACACGGCGTCTGAACTTGAAATTAGAGGGCTAGCTTACGAAGTGAGAAAAGATGCTTCCAGCCTATTAAATGTCAATTTAAATGAGTATCCCGCGTTCCCTACTACTCCGACACCCACGCAGGACTTTTCCAGTTTCGACGCTGCTAATCCAACATGCAGCTCTCCATATGATTCCACCCCCCGAACAGTTAACCCCTATCAGACTAATTTGGAACGGTTAAGGCAAATACACATGTACCAGCAAGCC
This sequence comes from Micrasema minimum, assembly GCA_022494985.1. Taxonomy (NCBI): domain Eukaryota; kingdom Metazoa; phylum Arthropoda; class Insecta; order Trichoptera; family Brachycentridae; genus Micrasema; species Micrasema minimum. The sequence continues at coordinate 10,395 of JAGVSP010006972.1, forward strand.
ATGTGCAGGAATACTCCGTACAACAATAATCAAGGACAATCATCGGATGGTTCAGTTAGTAAACGGAAAAGGAAGAATGACGAACCAATGCCCGCCACCACCACCACCGCTGTCAAAAACATTCTTGCCGCAGCTGCTAAAGAATTAGCTGAAAAAAAGAGTTCTAAAATCTCTACCTGCATTCAGACTGAAGATGACCTCGAGATGGTAACCATGAAAATAGAACAAGAGGAAGAGGAAGAAGAAGAAGTCCCTTTACATGGTCGGGATACGAGGTTTAAAGGCAAGAAAAGAGTGTCCGTTGGGATGCAAAATGATTTCACTCCTATAGTGCCTAAAAATAAGACAGGTGAGACTTTTATTGTTATTTCAATAAATAAATTACTAAGTAGAATTTTTAGTAGATAATACTACTACTACTACTACTTTTCCTTATCTGCACCCAATGGTACATAGGGCACTGCATCGGGTACACCAAGTGCAGTGTATATTGATCATTTTTATTACATGAAGGTAAGATGATCAGTCATACGCTAATAAATAATACCTACCTGTAATAGTTTATGGTTCGAAATGATTGGATTTGTATACTATATATCTCCGAACAAGTGTAATTCTTGTTTGAAGCTATATATATTTACTCTCTTACATAAGTAATAACTTTTTTAACATTATGTTTAATATTATGTCTCCTAATGTACAAATATTATGTAAAATATGATAAAAACTACTTATATGAAAATATACAAGCACCCACATAAGTTTATTCTCATTAGTAAATACTAGAAAAGAGATAAATTTTTAAACATGGGAGCCTCAGCCAAAGCAATTATAATGTAGGTTCTGTAGTAAGAATTTATTTAGATTTTTTATGTTTTTTTTTTATTTAATAAGAATTAAAATTGATACATGATGTACCAAGTACATTATGTGACTGCCAAAATTTATTATTTACACCGTACACAATGGTCAAACCTTATCAAATGTGATAAGGATTTTTTCTTCACATGATTATATCATATATATTTTAACTAAAAAAAATATTTCAAATAAATTCCATTTGCGAAAATTCACAGTTATTGTGCAGTGCAAAATATCCATGTGAGAACAAACCAAAGGAACAAATCGGTACATATATATTCTATGTGCAGAATACAGCACATGTTGAATTTTATGTTTTTTATGAATGGTTGTTATTTCACAATAAAAATACGTCTATATATGATTTATTTTTATATCTAAAAACAGTTTTTTTAATATCTCTCAAAATTGTTAAATCCACATAGGATATTTGGTGCAGAAACAATGATAAATAAAAAAATTTCAGTTCAATAAATTGTCCTTGAATAGAACATTAACAATTTTCAATTCAAATTTACAAAAATATTGTTCTATTGTTTTTTTGTTGCCTCTCTTTTTTCCGTCAGTTATCTGCTCTATTTACACAGTTTTTTCTTTTCTTTTTTTAATCAAAAGTGAACCATCTTAATTTTGTGAATCAATTGACATCCATCAAAATCATCAAAATCAAAATCGAAAATACGGATTTAGGATTCTTTTACGGGTGACAATTCAAACAGTAATTTTTATACATTGTGGTATACTAAAGCAATTCGTGCCATAGAAAGTTTTTTAATTTTAAGATGATGTTAACAGTATTCCAAAAAAAGAGATAATTGCTACATGTACAACTTTGTTCTCCATATCAAGTTGTTTCACATGATTCAGGTCCCCGATTGTATCTTTGAAAGCAACACAACATGAAAACTGGACTTTTTTTGTGAAACACTGTAGCTTGTGTGCTCCATACTTTTTTCTCAGTTATGGGTTTCTATATTGTCGTAACCTGAAAAACAGAGTAATAACCATAAAATGCAAGGCATCTGGCAACCCTAGCTTAGTAAAATAATTGTTGATCAAATAAACAGAGTACCTAAACCATAAAATGCAAGGCATCTGGCAACCCTAGCTAAGTAAAATAATTGTTGATCAAATAAATCATCTTTTATTACAATTAAAAGCAAAATTCTAATTGTATGTTTATAATATCATAGATTCAGAAAATTTTAGGTTTTCGGTTCATACATTTTTTACCATATTGATTTTTAATGTATCTAACTGTATTTTTATATAAACATTTTCTCACATAACTTATTTTTCTTATTTAGGAAAACTTCCAACTTCCCGAGTCAACACAGCAACTACTTCTTCAACAACTAACTTAATAAATAATGACTCAAGTGGCGGTGAGCTATTCTTTTTCAAATTGAAGTTTTTATTTTTATTTTATATCTTTTCAATAATCTGCTTTTAATATATTCATAACCCTTTGAAAGAAAGTAACACTATGGTAGAAAAAACAAAAAACCTGTTTTTATCAAGTATGAGTGTGTATTTTTAATTCACTCTTGAAAGAGTTTAACTAAAATTTCTAGTCAAATTGAAAACCAGCAATTCAAATACTATTAATTAAAAATGAATTATGTCTAGGAAAAAGTAATTTACACTATTTGGCAAAGTGAATTTTTTGTTTCATTTTTTAAATTTATGTTAATTCAATTACATTTGTCATTTTTTTTAGTACCAGCAGCCGAAGTATCTTCATATGAGGCGGGAACATTGAAGTGTGTAAATTTCGATAACCTATGTGAATCTCGTGATCGTAATGACGGTGTGCCTGCTATCGATGATAATGATGATTCTTCAGGCGTAGGTAAATATATCACTTTGACATACACACCATGAATATTTACAAAAATGAATTGAGAATACCACATTACAGCCAATGATGTTTATTTACATAGATGAGCTATTTACTTCCGTTACTAGTTATTGGAAGATCAAGTAAATTTACCTAAAATCAATTAGTACGAAACGAGACTTGTCATTAGACATGTTTACAGCTGTCAAAATGCCGACTTTTGTTCTTAAATATCGCAAAAATAACCACAGAAATAGAAATATAAATTATAGTATTATTTTGTCATGATAAGAGTTGTTTTTTACGTATTTTTAAATAATTAATTCAACATGTCTTTAATTTAAAACGAAATGTTCATTTGTGAAATATTCGAGAAAATTACGAAACAATAAATCATCCTTTCTCTCTTATTTGCTATTCAAATTTGTTCAAATGAAGCAAAGTAATTCAAATGTATTGAATAGTGGAAGATAGACATAGTAAGTTCCTCCCAATGGCGTGTCTTTTTTTTTCACTGCAGAATACAAATGGAACATCAAATTTTAACAATTCTCTTGGAAATCGCTGGTCTAGTATAACATGACATGTTTCTGATTACAGCTCGCCGCCACATTTCTGTCTTAGAATCGTGTTTCTATCTCTTTCCTATGTCGAGATAATAAAGTTAAAAAATCCAGTTTCGATGAAACAGTACTGAAATAAAATCACATTTCTGTGATTTCCCAAAATTTGACCTTTTTGAGTTAGTTCAAATTAGTATTCATGGTGTGAATTGTGGAATTACTTTATCAGAAATAATCATAATAAAGCTGCTACTATTTTTACTGAATACCTAGTACAAATGACAAATAAAGCACTTGAATATTCATCACGGACCCCGGTCAAAGTATTGTTTTGGAATAAACATTTTCCTGGATTGATTTACTTTTATCAGTTGTGTTTATCACGCCATTAGAAATTTTGATGTTTGTCAAAATATTATATTCCGGCTTTATTGAGAGCTGCAAAGCTTCGAAAAAAATTCATGCATATACTTCAAATTATAAGATCAGTTTTTGATAACGGTATGAATTCTAAAAAAAAATTTAAAAATGGGGAGCCCTCTTTTTTGATCCTGATAACTGAAATTTGGCAGAAACAGTTCTCTTTAAAATAGCTTGTCCAGTGTTAACTTAACATGTGTCTGGCTGCATGCCTGATTAATATTCAAAATGGATTTCAGATACTTCTGACGACAATAACATGATGGTTGAAGCAACATATGATAATCCCCCTAACGAGGATGATTATGATAGTTGTGACTCCAAGCAGGATGGCAGCTTAAGAACTGACAGAAATTTCAAATGTGATCTTTGTGACTTGAGGTAAATACAATATTATATTACTCCATTACGACTAAATAGCTATGTGCATGTATATATGATAAAATATTCAATTTCCCAATACATATGTAGTAGATTTCCTGAATATATACAAAATATTTTTCAGTATTTATTATTTATTTATCAAAGTAATACAAACTGTAAGATCTAATAGTTCCTATTAGTTTCTCATAAATAATCTTGTCCTTTTACGTATTTTATGTACACCATATTATTATATGATATGTGCGAGGTACATTAATGCTTTTTTTGGCTTTATAGCACGCACAATAATAACATTTTCTTAATACGTCATCTTAAATAATAGGCCTTTGTTGAGATTTTTTTTGGCTAATAAATTTAAATGAAAAATCACAAGATGATAGGTACAATTATTTTTTATGTTGGTCAAGATATAAGAAATTAAACTTTGACATTTTTAATTCTTGCTGAAAAGGTAGCCACCAGGCTGACCACGTCTGACATCACGCCTTGTGTCACTTCAAGTCTGTCTCTGTTTTGCTTTCTAACACGATCTCTTTTCGAAGCCCTCATGCGCGTCATACTAATGCCATCATAATAAAAGGACGTTTTTGTAAATAAAAATATTTATTTAAAAATAGCTTTTATATTATGTAGAATATACACGATGTCCACCTTGAAGCATAGTGGTAACGCATTTGGCAACCGTGCATGAGGTCGTGGTTCGATTCCCGTTGGTAGGGGGTTAACATGAAATATTTATTTACATATGATTTTCATATTAATAAATCATGTGTGATACCTTGGACTGGTACTGAAGTGTATGACTGGTCATGATACACTGCACTTGGTGTACTGATGCAGTGCCCTATGCACCATTGGGTGCGAATAAGGGAAAGTAGTAGTAGTAGTAGAATATATGATCAAATCTCATATTCCTTCCTTTTGATAACACTCCATTGTACAATCTTTCTAATAACCTCCATTTCCTAATTGAAATAATTTAATCAAAATTTCACATTATTGCTAATTAACTAGTTTTGGCACATTGCAAAAAGTAGATTATAATAATATTCTATATATATTTTTAAATATATATGTAAAATATTCAAGAATATTTTTTGCCGATAGTTAAAAAAATTGGTTGTTTACTTCAAGCATGAAAATAAGTATGATATTTTGGACAATCAGCTGACATTCTTAAATCTATTTACTTATAGTTGTTGGTTGATTCAAACTAGTTTTTCTATTGTAAAATGGAAACTAAAAGGAGTGAAATAATAACACAACACACTCACTACTGATACTGCATAAGGCACTAACATTAGCACAATCTTAAAACCTGCAAAATTGGCTGGCAATTGACAAAAAGAAACCGATTAAAAAAAATATTATAATAGCTTAGAGTTCAAAAGATCTATAAGCAAGAATTGGTATTTTCCTTTCACTCAATGTTTATTTTCAACTAGTAATTTTTAAATACAGATAAAGTATATTGTTTAAAAAAATGTAAAAAAGGAAAAATGATCCGTTGTTTGCTTTCGGTCAGTCAATCATCTGTTAGGTACCTAAATGACAATTAGGCAGTTTTAAAACCTAAAAAAGTTCATAAAAGCATTAAAAAATAAAATTGCCTTACTGTCAATATAAAATAAAAAATCTCTCCCTTTAAAAAAATATCTTCATTTCAGTTTAATTTTTTTTTCTTTTTTTTAGCTGTAATTACAGTAATAAAATATTATTTACACAATGTTAGTCACAATTATAGAATTTAATTTTGCTATGTTTTGCATTGACTAGAGACAAACCATAGAATTTTAATTGGTCAATAGTGAAATAACAATAATCGGCTAGCTTATGTAGCACCATTTTTGTGAAAAATCACCTCAAGGGCGCTTTACAATTAAAATGACTGTTTAACCTAAGCTCCTAGCGGTAGACTATAATTTTACCTGTAACTTGAGCAGACTAGGGCAATTACGCATGCTAGGAATTTGTAGAAAGAGATATGATAGCCTTTGACTTACTAAAAACCAATAGTCTGAGGAAGCTTTTAAAATCAAAATTTTCCTAATAAGTTGGAATGATTCACGTCTGATTAGAACATTATAACATGAATATAATTACACAGCGTATGTAACCCTTTTCACTTTTAGCCTTCCAACTGCATGCTGTGCTTTTCATAGTTTTAGAATCCTCTAACGTGCTTATCTGAAATCAATTCTTAAGAGTCAAATAACTTTTGCATATGTATTCAACTATCATGTTGTGTTAGGTTTATCGATGCCTAAAATATCTATTTATATTAAACACAAGATGATTATATTCAAAAGTATTTTTTTAATTTGTCAGGATTCTTTGTGTTAAAATGTTTTTTGAAACTAGATATTTTACCCATTGATAAGCATTTTACACAATAGAAACTATAATTATATTATGTACCACCTATTACCAAAAAAAAATAATAGCATATAACGTCTTTACACACCATTCTTAATATATTAACATTATTTCTCCACCGTTGCTCCCTTATACTTGGGCTGGTAATGGCTGTGATATAATATTAAGAATTAAAATAATTAGTACATTGATGATTGTCTTGTGGTTAATAACATGGTTAATGCTATTTAAAACCATTGTTTGTTAGTTTCGATATACTTTTTCCTTAAATTTTCATTTAAAGATTGCGCTCTTTGCAGCTTTATTTAGTAAAAAAATATCGGAATATATAGCATGTTACATTGTTCTTAAATTACACCTAGCATACCTCGACCAGGTGAAATCTATGGTTTTAGTTTGGTGAAACTAACTAAATCCATTGATTTCACATGTAGCAAAAAATGGACTGTCTCAAGATTGGAGAAAAGAAAATGCTAACAATCTTACATTCAAAAAAATATTTAGCCAGAGATTTATTTTTTATTTATAACCCTAAATTTTGCTTACCTACTCTTATCTTCAATTTAGTTGATCAAAGTAAATTTAGTATTGATGAATAAAATTGTTTTTAACAACATCCCCTCTGTTCCCTACTTCACTATAACTAATCAGAGATCAGATAACTAGAGGTGTGCAGAATTGTTTAGATTACTTTTGAACTAGAGTTTCCATGTAAATGCTCGCCTCTGAGGAGGTCAGGAGGTCAGGGGCCCCGGTTAGCAGTAGGCAGCGGTGTGTGTGGAGTGGTGTGGACCAGGAGTAATGGGTGGGTGTTGTGTTGGTCCGCAGCTATAGTCGGAACGATCACTTGGTCCGCCATCGCAGGAGTCACACCGGGGAGCGGCCGTACAAGTGCAATACCTGCCCCTACAGGTGCATTCCAAACTACTACTTCCATCCAACACTTCCCCAAACTATTCCCCAAACGTAACGCAAGTATGGGTGTGCTTTTATCATTTACAACTTGTCTCAATTCACGTCTCTAAAGCGTTGTTTCTTCTTCTCCAGCCCCCGGATGCTTGTCCCGTTCTTCTGGGTTATCTGTATACCCCGGCTGATTACTTCGGCTCGGATAGTAACATGCACCATAATAACCCACGAGAATGCCACTGCATTATTCATTAACAGCCATCTTCTAATACTCCTTTCTCAAA
>JAGVSP010006973.1:0-11020 GCA_022494985.1 Micrasema minimum
AGGCAATGACATTAAAGAAACCCATAACTGATCAAATAAAATATGGAGCACAGAAGTTCCAGTGTTCCACAAAAAAAACTTGTATATCTTTAATTGGAGGCCTGTAAGATGTGAAACAACACAAAATGGGTGGGGAACAAAAGAAAAATGACAGTTTAATGTAAAGCAAAGTTGAGCAAGCATGATTTTTTTTTTGTGTACTGTCAACATAATCTCAAATTCTAGTATGTGTGGCTGAAATTGCTGATGTATACATAATGCAGTGTCAATTTTCCCATAAAAAATTAAAAACCAGTATTTTCAGTCCTTAAATCAAGAAATAGCAAGTGGCAACCCTAATTTCAATACAATTACCAACATGAATAAACACCAAATCTCACAATAAGCCGATAAATTCAATGTACATAATAGTGCGTCTTTAAATAAAACTTATCAGGCTCATGAAAAGACTGAGTTATAATCGTCTACTTCAGAATATAATGGTATAATACATACAATGACCACGGCAATGAATTTTGTTAGTGATTTTCAACCATTTTTAGAGATATCTTGCTGAATAAGATGGTTAGAGTTCAGCTATATCTCGATACAGGATTGTTAACACATCACGCAACAGACGAGATACTCTACAAAACAAATTGAGCAGATTATGACTGACAATCTCTTAAGCTTGATTTGTCTTATTTCTTGTAGGCTACTGTAATATCAAAAACTAAATTGAAAAACGAATGGGTGATTCTTATTAAAAATATCAATGAAAACATCATTTCAAGTCAACATCAACTAAATTGGATAGAATTATTTTGAGCTTTTATAGAATGAGTTTTCATGTTAAAATCTGGTAAAAAAAACAGGTTTGTCTTTTTGCAAAAGACTATTAAGTTTCAGACTTTTGTAAATATTTATAAAAACTAGAATTTATATTCGAGGTTTGAGGTACCATTAGGCGAAAAGTGTTATTAGATTCTAGAATAAGCAATAGCACCAAATAAGAGATGATAATTACCATCATAAAGTATGCAGGTATTAAAATACAACCAGCTCTATTAGCAGATGATTAGTTATACACCGTGTTTCACGCTGACACAGCGAAACTTCGGAGGGTGATTATCCATTGTATTGTAAATAATCCTAATCAAGTTTTTTAAACAAAACAATTCTACTGTTTAGATGTTATATTTATGGTAACGAGTCATTATAACTTCTCAACAGTTAAGCTATTATTACATGTGACACTTTTTATTTATAAAAAAGTAATTGGTAATCAGGATTTTTTCTCTTAAAACCTTTTTTACAATAATTTTTTAAAAATATCATAAACATTCACCCTCCAATGTTTCGCGGTGCATAACATAATAATTTTTTTTTATTAGTGGAAATGATACACCACCCCTTGCTGCGTAAAATCTAAATATTTATAACTATCTAAATACATGTTGAAGAGATAAATACAAGTAGCAAAAACAATATTTTTGTTTATGGGCAAAATGGAAGATGACTTTAATGCATAAAATATTTAAGTTATAAATCTGATATTTGTTTATATAAAATCTTTGCTAGGTTAATAATATTTAATAAAATATATAATTTATTCAACAATAATTACATAAGGAAGTCTGTTGAAATAAACAAATAATGGTGTTACAGTCTCGTAATATCTTAGGAGGTACTCCTATATTATTAAATCAAAATAAGTATGCCGTTAATTTGAATTTTACGACACCAATCTTAAAAAGAAGGTACTTTATATTAAAAATATGTGACAATGCGAAGAATATCTTGGAGAGAATATAGTATGTAAGGGATAAACAATATCCAAGATTAAATACAATATATCTTATAGGTATTACAGAATATAAGTATATAAGTTACGGAACATTAGTTTGCATGACCAATGAGTATGTTTTATTTGCTTTGTATAATGCAAAAGCACCTGAGGCACACATTTAACAACATTTTATTACATTATAATAATACTGAGAACACTTTCATATTAAAGTTAATATGTATATAAAAATCATATAATTTATTTAGATTATAATTAGGTGGAGCAATATTAGCAAATCAGCACAACATAAAAATACAAAAATACACTTCGTTTAGGGATAATTGTTTCAGTTTTATACTACGAAAAAGCATCCACAAAGTGATCTAAACTAGAAGATTTTTTCTTTTTCAATCAGAATTTATGTAAATTATGTAGATGCTGTAACAATCTTAAAGAATGAAAAAAAATATTATTAATATATCAAAATACAAACATAGTGAGTTAAATTCAATTAAAAATCACGAAAAGTATGTAAATAGACGGAACATGTAAAATAAATTACAACCATACAATCGTCAATAAAGATTTTTAAAATATACTATACTAAAAATATGTAAATGGATATTAAAACATGGGTGCAAAATATTTTTTATGAATTTTTATTAATTACTATTACAAATTTGATTAAAGTCAAAATGTCAAAATCTAAAAAAAGTAAAAAGCCACTAAATTATTATTCACTCCTTAAAAAACTAAAGTATAAAATTGTGACACAAATTCACATTAAAAAAAAGTACATGCTCACAACAATAAATTAGGTACGCACATTTAAACATTAAATATAAGATATAAAACTAATCCTAGGTGGGAGGACATATAGTTCATTAGTAATCGTCCTTATTAGAGGGCAGCAACTAAAAATGACATTAATTTGTTGAATTCTTGTCCATTGTTGTTAATGGTACAAACAAATACAAAATATGTAGGTAAGTTTTGTATATTTGGAACCAATATAAAGCGTGCAGTGGAAGTTCTGTGTTTAGGAAGTAAGTCGGAGCTGCTAGTTTGTTTATTCTTCATATTAATGATTTTGTCTCTGTCTAGTCTACTGCGGTTCTTGGGAGTTGAGTTCCTGGAGTTCGGTTTGCGGTGCGGCCTGCCCTTCTTTAGGCGCTGTTCCTTCTGCCAAGCCTCCCAGAGCTGTCTGGTTCCAGCGTCCTTCAGTTCCATTGATCTTGCGATCTTCGCAGACACATATAAATAGTGTGTCAACAACCATCTAAAATAAAAAATAATCATTGTGTATACAGCTCTACTTTAGATACATTAATAATATTATTATAACATTTATTTTGGCAGACATAAAAACTTAACGAGCCATATTGAGTGTTATTTATAAATATTTTTTTTGATTTGGAAAAGGGGGCAGAGACCCCGAGGTAAGTATTTAAAAATAATGTAAAACGTACCTCATATAGGGAAAGTATGCAATGAGCTATAAAGAATGAGAAAATACAGATGAGTAGAGTGGGAGCTGCATAGAAGTGAAGTTCCGGATTACGCTTGAGGACTAGGAGGCCGATACTTCCCGTTATGGCCGTCACTATACACTTCCCCAGGAACAAGATGAAGTCTCCCACAGAGTTCACGGTGGCCATCTGGAGTGCGTTGCTCACCAAGGTGCTAAATGCCTGTAATACATTTCCACTTATTAGACAATCATTACTAGAGATCGACATTTATTTTCGCATTTTTTTACGAAATTATAATACAGCTACTTACAATGCCGGCAGCTTTGCAGAAGTGAACTCCCTCAATTGCTATGATTGTGTAGGCATTGTGGTTCAGGTAACGAATGAATTTCTCTAAACAAAAGAAACAGCAGATTCCACACTTCAGACCACATTTAGCGACTTCCGATCCTTTTTCAGAACTAGATTTCAAACTACAACGAAAATAAGAACAAAATAAAATACAAGTAAAAAATATAATAAAAAACTGATTGGAGAGATTGTACATAAACTTACCGGGCATATATATATGTCAAAATCAAACGGGGTATTTTGAATAAAGTTATGATGAATGAACCCTTAGCAACAGAGCCGATGTGGTATTTCAACAACTTCTTAATGGAGTGAAGGACAGGTGAATCACTGGCATTTTCACGCCTGTAAAAATATACAATCATAATTATACATATAGTGCATAATATTATGTAGGTGGCTACCTGTCAATCGTGCTTGGCCTGTTGTTAGCGACGATTATATCTGTCAATTGAACAAATTTTTTCAAAACAAATTTTTTATTTTTAAATTTACTTAATGTGACACTTACGTAAAGTTGGCCACCTCTGATATAGAGAAATATTGTTAGTAGGCAGTCAATCTGAACATGGAATTATGTACTACACATACCTGAAATACCAGTGGGCTACAGCACCGGCAAACTCGTCCAGATCAATCCAATTATACACACCCACCACATTCCTTTGACCCAAGAGTCATCCACAAACTCTATTAACTCCAAAGCATAAGCTGAAATTAGACGAGTTGTTATCATACATACATACCAAATATTAGTTACATTTATTTTAATGAGAAAATTGGCTACACTAATTGTAAACACTAAGTTGTTAAAACTATACATTATTGTAAATGGCACATTATATCAACAAATTTATCATCTTGCTTATTCACATTTTTATGCTTACTGAGTAGAATAGGAATACTGCATAATAATGGATTAATTGAATAATTTTTTCAAAATTGTAAAAAACATAAGTAATGTAAAGTATTGGCCAACTGTTTAGTTGGATGTACGAGGGGACCAAGGTTTGCATCTGTGACATGTTAGCATAATTCAGTAAATTTGATAAATTATGAAAATGCTTAGAATCCAACATACAGTAGGCCTTTAAAAAAAATATTATGATAGATTGATAAAGATAATTTTTTACTTTCTTACTTTTAATATCAGCGACACTTCCATTGTGTCTAGGTGGCTGAAAGGTTGTAGTAGAGGGAGTGGTAATGGCTGGCACGTTGGAGGAGGTAATGTGGGGAGCAGTTAGAGAATATGGCCGCTGCACTCCCGTTTTGTAAGTTCCTTATATTTAATCTAACTAATACGCACAAGACAAATACTTACTATCACACTTATCCAAAAGGCAAAGAAGAGTGCGAGGAAGAAGAAGGTAACCAGAGCTGCAGGAAGAGGCCGGGAAGGTCACCGAGGCACGAAGCTGTTTCCTTGAAGAGTTCAGCGAGGAAAGCGATACGGTTAAGCATCACCCACACCAACAGCAGTATCACAACCTGATGGCAAACATAAAGATCATCAAAAAGATCAATAATTGACTCCATAAAATAGCCATTGGCAATTTGCAATCCGTCAGCAGTTTTGCGTCAGAACTATGGGATGTGGACATGAACTTGGGAAGATGCACGGAACCGACCGCCAAACGCTTGGCTTGGAGGCAGAGTTTGTGGAATCTATATGCCCCACATATGGAGCAGATATGGTATAATAATGAAACAGCTGATTCTAGTTTTTACAAATACTAATAGATATGTACCCAAATGGAATGTCTATTCTAATGGTAGAATTTTTACTTATTATTTTAACCTTAAAGTCAAAGCAAATTATTTTAGACGGTTTTAGACATATTATTATAGAACATTGAATGTAACAATCATATTATAATTTCTTTACCTTTCCCATGTTTCATATGACAGCCACTCTGATCTCCAATATCACAGAAGTAAGATCTTCTTTTTTTACCTCCGTTACTAATAACAATTCTAGAATATAGTTATATACAAAAATTATTTTCAGAATACTTACAGTGATAATAGTTGCTATGATAGAGTACCATAGAAAGGCTGTTTCATTCCTTAGAGATTCCTGCAATTAAAAAATATATGAAAAGCTAGTCTGAATATAGAAGACAGTGTAATTAAAATATAATGAAAATGACAGGTTTGGCAGTAACATGATACTATTAAATCGGTGACTCTCCAGATATTGAATAATTTTTGATATTTTTTAAAATCTGGTTTCAAAAGTTTGTATTTATTTTAACGATCTTAGCCATTACGCTACAAAGGCAGCTAGGTTTGTTTGCACAAAAAAACAAAATATAACTGAGGAAGCCAATAAAACATTTTGTAAAAAAGTTTAAAATACTCACAAGCAAAATCAAATCGGAGAAATTTGCCGTAATCCGTGTCGGATCTCGTAATACTGTGTACCAGAGAAGGGCCGTCCCTAACACAGAGGAGATGGATACCAACACCATGAATATCCAGGAAACCAGCGAGGCCAACCAGTGGAGGATGGACACCATCACCAGCGACAGGCCTGAAGCGATGAGATAATGACATTAGTGGGACACCCATCACCCAGTTCATATTCTTATTAACCTTTACAAGCCTACATGTGTTAGCAATCTGTTAATATCAACAAGATTTGGAATAAAGAATAAAAAATAAAAACTTACCGAAGGCAAAAACAAACGTAAAAATCAACAATTCTTTCCAAGACGAGTACAAATCTGAGAATATTTGCTCCATAGTTTCCCAGCTGTTAAGGATTGCGTAAAATTCCGAGAAAAACCTGTGAGCAATTTCCTTGATAGGTTTGGGAAAGCATCGATGCAGCACTTGGGTACTCTCGTATACCGGTAGTTCTGGACAGGGACCCAGATAGTTGTTCACGGCGCTCGAGCTGTCTCGCTGAACCGAGTTGAAGTCGTAGTCGTATCGGCACAGATTGGAACCCGTTTCCCGGTAAAACATTTTAATATCATCCAGCGTCTCTAACCTCCTGGAGGGACATTGTTTCACGCAGATCTTGAGAGATTTCCTCAAGTGCTTGATATCGAGAAATAATAAAAAGCGTTTGTCGTAGGTGTCGATTCCCGACAGAGGAAGCTTGGAAAGTTTTTCATTATGTTTCACGCCACAAGTGTTTCCGAAAGAATCGTAACCATTGATGATTCGTAATGGATTTCCATAAACCAGTGCGAATACAGCAATAACAAGCTGCAACAATATAAATGAAATATTTTATGTAATTCAAGCACATTGTAGTGAATTTTAAATATAAACTTTTCGCTCAGCATTTTTTAAGGCCATCAAGATAACATGTTTAAAAATTCAAATCCTAAACTTTGCAAATTAGGTACGTAAAATTATTTGTAGTAAATTTACAAATCCTAATTCGGCTTCTGTTTTCATGACCAAAAGCTCCGGTTAATTATTTTGGGGGGTGTGGCCATCAGATAGTAACATTATGAATAAATATACATTTCTCACCATTAACAACCAAAATGCACCATAAATTATGAACCACAAGACATCGGTACAGCTTTTAGAGGTTGTCGGCTGATTTTCGGCAGAAGTTTTGCTTTCAAAACACCCCATTTTACTTTTGAAATGTTTACACTAAAACTTAATGTTAACTTTTTCAGATAATATTACAGTCCACTAAGTTTTAAAATACATTTTTGTAAAAGCGAAATCGAATCTAATAATAATTTAAAAATAATTTAATTTTTAATATGACAATAAACGTAAACAAAGTGATTAATGAGAGTAAAAAAGTGAAAAGTGACGCGTCCTAATCATAGACAAAGAATTTTCCGTAAACGGGGTAAGTATGAACGTTTCAAAATCTACATGGAGTAACAAAACTCGCAGTACAACCAGAAAACTGGTGAATCTACATCACACTTGGAGTCGAATGTAAAATAAAACTTTTTAATCTGAGCTCGAAATTTTCTTTTTCTCATAAAACCTTTCATAATTATGGCCGAAGTAAAATTATTGCACAAATCCTTAGAAAATGTCATTTTTTAAATTTTGTTTTCTTTTTGGATATTTAACATACGATTTTTTCGCTCCTTTGCTGTTTTCGCTATCGCTGTTTGCCGGTCGTGAAGCTGGCCTTCCCGTTAGAACTGTGCTAAAGCTTCTTCTTGAAAGCAATGATATTTAACAGCGCGTTTCGTTACAAACCTCCAGCTTTTGTAAAAGATTGAAGAGTGTATGAATAATAAATATGCCTGATTCAGATAGTATTTTCTTGGTCCATATGCCGTGTTTTAGGGCATATGTTGCCGACGCCGACGTTTCGGTCGTTTCGGAGCACTTTGCAGTCTCTCAAGACTTGTTAAGAAATCCAAGCAATCTTTGCAAATTTTGCACATACTTACCTACTTATTTCAATTTGTAAATACTATTTTTCAATAAAGCGCTTGAAAATAGAAATAAAATCGTAGCAGAGTGGGAACTCGAACCTGGGATATTTAGATTCAACGACCATGATGTTACATTACTATTTTTTACTTTTCTCTCTTAGTATTTTTCTCAGTTGGAAGTTAGAATTATAAAAATATTATTAAGCTACGTTATGCATAAATGTATTTTTATATAATACACACCCATATTTCTGCTTTACCTACAATAGGTATTAATAAAAAAAATATTTGAATTTATTTTTCATGTGGCGGTGTAAGTGCTTTTTTACATTAATTTTTAAACCTCCTCACCAGGAGGCTCGATAACAGAGGAGAACAATATGGCAAATATCCAGTCTTGAGATAAAATTAACTTTAGATTTTATTTTGTTTTCGCACCGGGAATCGTTTACTTTTATTGAGATTTTTCTGTTTGGTGACATCTGTTGAGAAAATTGCTAAGCATTATTTATTTGGCTATCAACTTTTTTGGTGTAGGTAAGATTCATCCGATTTTAATTACTTACTAGAAGACGCCTGAAGATGTCTCTTCAATTCATTTGATTATGTATTTAACCAGTAAATATTTTTTTAACGACATTTTGAATAAACTCCATAAAACTCATAATTTAAAGAGATTTTAATACAATGGTTATTAGAAAATAGCTACTAAAAATTTTAAAATCATCAGGCAAAAATTCTATAAAAAATCGAAAAAAGTGGATTTTTTGTTGATTTTTTTCCCGCTGGGAATTCGAATAATTTTTATTTAAAAATAATCTTGCAAGATTTTTTTACAAATTAATAAAAAAAAGGTGCAAAAAGTGTTGTCTGTGAAAACCGCAAGACAGATTTTTCGGGAAGTCGGATAAAAAAAACCAATGCACTAAAATATTCTGTACCTGAAATTTGGTCTAGTTTTATCTCACTTCGGATGTGCAATTTATGGCGGGACACCGGTATAGGATAGGTACTCTCAATTTGTGGACAAAAAAAACTTTTTGCGTATTAATAATGCGTTTATTGTGTTTTTGGTATACGATGCAAATATTGCATCGCACGTCATTTTTTCATAATTCTACAACAGTTGCTTATTTTCTGAATCACGAGAAAATAAAAAAACTGTCGAGTTGTTGCTTATAAAAAATAATACTTAACAGTTCATAAATATTATATCGTATTTTACATGTTAATAAATAACGAACACGTACAAATAAATAAGATCGAATAATAATAATTTACCGTAACTGTTCTTATCGAAGAGTGTACGAGTTAGGAGAGGAAAGGGGTGGGTAGAGATGAAAAATATGGGGTAGGAAGGATTTGATTCGATATAACCATCGAGGATATCTTATTTATCAACACCTCTGAAGAATAATACCGAGTTGACTGGCCATTGTCGATTTCACGTGCGCGGAGTCCCTTGTTGGAAGACCATCAGATTGTTTAGAAGCGACGGTTGTATTTGTTGTTATTCTGGTTGAACTGGTTCTGGTTGTACGAAGGCTGGGGCTGCTGGGGCTGGGATTGGATGAGCTGGAGAGCCTTGGCGATGGCTTCTGGGATCGGGGGAGGGGTGGGAAGGTGAGCTCCCTCCGCGCGGAAACCTGGAGACAAAAATATAATAGGTATATAAGGAAACTCCCAACACAAAAGATATTATATAAAAAAAGTCATCGACGCGCATGCGAATAATTATTTATTCATGTGGAGAAGCAAAATAAGTGTGCTAGGACAGAGTAGTGATATGGCGTTCTTTACTCTCTGCCTACTCCATCAAGAAAGGCTTGGTGGTTAGTAAATACGTTAGGCATCGACGTATTTACAATGAGCAAGTAGGTGTTTATTTTTCTAACCTTCATGTAATAAAATGATCAAAATATGTAGGTTCATGCACTGGCGTAACTTCTACCTATGCCGTCCCTGCGCACCATTAGGTGCGGATAAGGGAATTAATGACGAATGATTGAATATTTACCATTCTCATCAGCGGTGTAAGTGACGGTGATTGGGATGCCATCAGGCCCGGTGTAGCTGTAAGATCCTTGGACGACCTGAGCCTCTGTTTCTGGGTTGCCAGCGTTCTTCAGGTATCCTTGTTCCTGGGCCACTATTCCATTTCCGGTCTCGTAGCTAGAACATAAATCAAAATAATTATAAAACTACAAGCTGTACATGTACATCCTGAATGAAAAAATACTCGTATTCCTAATGATAAAATAAGTAGTACTTAATAATTATATTTACTGCTTCTTCCACTTTCTTTTATCCGCACATAATGGTGTAAAAGGTACTGAACAGTTTATCTTAATAATTTGTTACATGAAGGCAAGACGACCAGTCTTACGCTTCTGTTCTGTGCAAGTCGAAGGATCACATTTGGAATGTTTTTTATTGAAATAAATTTAATTTTATGAAAATATCGCAGTTTTTTACTATTCGGTATCCGGCCAGAATATTAAAAAAATTTGACCGGTTCCCGGATAGTTACCGGATATCCGTTGCATCTCTAATATTTTGGCACCTATTCGGTTTTAATATTTTTATTGTTGAATGATTCTATTAATATTTTTAAGGCAATTCAGATTCCTGCTTCCAAGGATAGATTATTTGAAGGAGAAATGCAGATTTTTATTTTTCATCTAAAAAATAAATGAATAAATAGTATTTTAATATATATACAATAATTTACAATAATATTGTCGTTTTTTACATGGGTATGATCAAATATTATGTAATTCGCAAGGCGAACAATAGGAGACAATTACACAATGTCGTAAAATATGAATAATTCGTTGATAGCATAACCTTGAAATTTAAAAAAGGCCTTTTTTTCTTTTTACAGGTAATAGGGAAGATCTTTTGGATAAAATTTTTTTCTGTATAGTTACAAAAACGTTTGGGAAAATTTTTTTTCAGGTTTTCCCTTTTTTGTAATTTAACCAAAAATAAAAATATTTTTGGAAAAGAAAAAAGTGGTTTTCGGGAAATCATCCTTTTTTCAATAAAAAAAA
>JAGVSP010006977.1:0-16249 GCA_022494985.1 Micrasema minimum
AATTTTTTCATTTCTATTTAACACGTATTTTTCAATTAAGTGCTTTTTTTTTCTTTCAAAATTGCTAAAATATTATTGAAAATAATATTATAAAATCATGAAAATCGATCACATACAAAGCGTACGTTTTGCGTTCTCTAAAGTTTAGTTTGAAAACTGCCTTTTTTTGCTCCGCGCTGGATGGATCCTTAAATAAGTCTTCAATTAATTTCGCTATTCCGTCCTGTACACGCCTGCAGCCTGCAGCCTGCAGCCTGCAGCCTGCAGCCTGCAGCCTGCATGTGTATAATAATATTGTCCCTTAGCTTACAACTAAGGAATTTAGTGGAATCCCTCCTGGAAACTCTCCATTATCTGCATCCAATGGTGCATAGGGCAATGCATTGATACACCAAGTGAAGTGAATCTTGAAAATTTGTTACATTAAAGCAAAAGGTCTGCATCGTAGCATAGTGGCTACCGTGCATTTAACCACCTCAACAGGCCAGGAGCTCAATCACAGATAACTATCGACGTAGTTAAAAAATGTGCTAACCACGTGCTAACGCTAACCATTTGACCGATCACAATGAACATACGTACATACCACGTTCGCGTGGCCGAGCACCATAGATATCGCGGCTAAACGTCAAACGTCAAATCACGAAAGTCAACGCGCGTGTCGGATTGTTTATTATGTCGACTGCTTTTCTCAATATTTGGCTTGCCGAACGCCGGCTAAATGAAATACGGCACTCGAGAAAGATTGAAAAGAAGATATGTGCGAAGAAGATATATCTCGGGAAATGGCTCGCGACTTGATGCGCTCGTTTAATAATCCCAATCGATAACTTTTAACGCGTGTTCCATTGTGATCGCGAAAACGTTAAACATCCATGATAAGAAATCATTATCACGTCGCTTATTACCGCGTCGATAGTGATCTGTGATCGAGCAACAGGAGGCTCAATAACAGAGGGACACAACCCAACGTCACAGGTTGAACGTTCACGCCAGGCTTGAGAAAAATCACTTTTCGATTTTTCGTGTTCTATCCTGGAATCGAACCCGGAACTTGCGTATCGTGAGTCCAGCGTCTTAGCCATTACGCTATGATTTTTTTTATGTGGAAACAAAATAAAATAAATATTTCATATAGACCCATATCTGGGATCGAACCCGCACAACCGCATGGCAGCCAAAAGCACAAGCTACTCCACGAGTCGAGACACTTTTATCTTAAATATTAACTTAATAACTTATTAACTTTATAACTTATTGACCACTTAAACGGAGCCTAATGTAAGTTGCGACCGTGGCATTGTAATTTAGTTGCAATCAAGGTGCATATCTCCTTACCGGCGCGAGTTCAGAATGCACTCGTACAAAACGCAGACACGATAATTCATTGCGCTTACTTAGTGTCAGAAATTTATGGTTGAAGGAAGAGATTGTCTGAAGTCGGCTCTTTTGTGAAATGCATAAATTAAGTAGGTACCTACGGAGGTAATATCTATATCCATGGCGCGGATCAAGTTTGAAAAGGATATCTAGGAAGATAGTAATGTATGGAGTTATCGCCCTAAGAATGATCTATGGTTTGGTTTAATAATGCTATGTATTTACACAACGTTGCCAGGAGCTCAATCACAGATAACTATCGACATAGTTAAAAACGTGCTAACCACTTGCTAACGCTAACGATTTGACCGATCACAAAGAACATACGTTCCATACTACGTTCGCCGAGCCGAGCATTGCCGATCTGATCCGAGCGGAGCCGATGCACGCGATATCGCGGCCGTACGTCAAACGTCAAATTAACGCGCTTGTCGGATTGTTTATTATGTCGACTGCTTTTCTCAATATTTGGCTTGCCGAAAACCGGCTAAATGCAATACGGCACTCGAGAAAGATTGAATGAAGATATGTGCGAATAAGATATATCTCGGAAATGGCTCGCGACTAGAAGCGCTCGTTTAATAATCCCGATCGATAACTTTTAACGCGTGTTCCATTGTGATCGCGAAAACGTTAAACATCCATGGGTAAGAAATCGTTACCACGTCGCTTATTACCGCGTCGATAGTGATCTGTGATCGAGCAACAGGTGACTAAAATAAGTTTTTTTTTTGTTACAAATATGAGCTAGGCGAAGTGTTACAAAATTTGAAAAACAATACCTTATGTATTGTACCTTTGGTGTGAATTTGACTGTTGTTTAAAACATAAAATAATTTGATTTTCAATTTAAGCAAAGATATCGACGTCGGCGTCGCCCTAAAAAAATACACTTGGATCTCGTTTATGCATGATTTAAATTAGAAATACTTTGATTGATTGGGCATACACCAGCTTGTAGTAAAAGCTTTCATAAGCAATCATTTACATTGAGGACTGTACATAGCAACATCTGCATCTTGACTATTTAGTCAAAATCTGAGTAAAGAGATCTAAATCATTCTATTCATAAAAAAAAATACTTAATTATTTATCTATTGACGCCCAAAGAGCATTTAAATTTAAATTTATTCATCCAATAAGAGGAAATAATTGTATTATTCACTATAACTTTTTTTACACTTCCCCTTTCGATTCCTTCTTTTTGCAGGTCGTCCAGGAAGTCGGCGAGCAGGCAATTCTATTAACATCCATTCTCTCAACGTGTGCATGCGAGTTTCTTCTTCTTTCTCTCCCCCACCTGACAACATCCTGGACTTTGCAAGGGGCAATGAAAGCATTTGTTTGCGTACATCACGCAAATTCATCCGAATTTCATCACACTGACAATCTTAAAATCGCGGTTTAGCTTGTTGAAAAAATCGGTAGAGTTGTGCTGGACTGAAAAAAGACTCGATAGTCTTTAAAGCAGGCTAGGGAAAGGGTGGGGATTTTATTGGAATTTGCAATTTGCTCGAATTTTTCCCTCGGAGTTTTCCCGCAGATAGATCCTACTATTTTTATCTCCAAGATTCTTAACATGGATTCGGTCTTACGTGTATCCGCCCTTTGTTTTAATTGCACATTATATCATTATTATACGCATATAGACGAGCAAAATATAAGTACAGACCTTACCTAGAGCGTATTACCAAAATTTAGACACTCTATGGCGCCACATGAGATCAAAAAGGTTAACTAATTTAATTGGCTCAGTTTTACAGAATCTAAAATTAAACTCCTTTAAAGTTTTATGTTATGCACCAACTGAGAACAACAATACATCACCCACTTGTACTTATTGGGTACATGTTAGTGTACATATATGACAGAATACAAACTCTGTTGGCTAATGTACAAAGCCATGCATGATGCCGCTCCAGAGTATTTAAAAAAACTTTGCATTCCAGATGAACTAGCTGAAAGACGTCTCACACTTCGATCAGCAACATTTACAGCTATAGGCAGGGTTTTAGTACCGATCCGTAATCAGCGCACAAAGTTTGGAGAGCGCGCTTTTGCGGTTGCGGGCCCTGTGGCTTGGAATGCTCTCCCACCAGAAGTGCGCAACTGTGAGAGTGAAGTGATGTTTCGAAAGAAACTTAAGACCTATATGTTCTCAAAATCTTTTGATTAATTTTGATAATGGTATTTTCTACTCAGAAATTGAGTTTTCACTCACATTAAATTTCCCGAGCCGTTAAATTCAATATTTAAAGCGCCCTTGAGGTATATTTATACGAAAACGGCGCTATATAAATTATCCATAATAATAATAATAACATGTTAGTGTACATATTGGGTACATGTTAGTGAAGATAGATTTGATATTAAAAATTTTGTAGAAGGAAGGTAGTGGTAGTTTTATGTTTTTATGTAGCTAAAACAATAAAATCACGAATAAACCTAAATGTATATACACCGTGTTTCACGATGAGACCGCGAAACTCCGGAGGGTGATTATTCATGATATTCTGAGAATATATAAATCCTAAATTTTAGTTTCTTGAAAAAATATTAATAAAAATTCACGCGTGTAATACTGGCTTAAATTGTTGTACTGGAAATCACATTTTTTTGAAATACGGACCACAGATTTAGATTTGAAATTTGAATTTGAATGTGGGTACAGTAATCGGTGAGGGCCCTCTCCGCCTAACACTAACACTTTAAACAGAAGCCAGTATTACAAGGATTTTTTTCTCAGAAATACCATGAACAATCACCTTCCGGAGTTTTGCGGTCTCATCGTGAAACACGGCGTATAAACGACGCTAAAAGGATTTCTTTAGGGGGCCTCTAAATATATTTTTTTAATCTCACAACTTGGCATTTTTTAAAAATAAAATTGAATACTTAAAATTTGCTCTAAGAGTACATTGCTTGGTCGACTGATCAAAGAACTAATTTTTTTTCAAAATCAGATAAACAGTACTGGCATAAATCATTTTCGCAATCCGACTAATCAATACAAGTGTAAACCAATTACCACACGACAATAACAGTCGTGAATTTGACACCAATGAAATATTATGAACAATCATGTGTTGGTTTCAATTCCAGTTTAATTTTTCATCAATATAAGTCAATTTGTCAGAACAAACGTCAAGTGGCCGCTTAACCCAGCCAATGACAGGTTATGCGCCGTGTAAACGCTTGAAAATCCATATTCCCGAATTTAAAAAAAAATCCACTTCATCTCTGTAGAGATATAAAAATCAATATATTCCTACTCCCGTCATGGGAAAAATCCAGATTTGTATGCAAGAATTTGACCAAACTCAAAATGTTGTATTATAAACATAGGATTTTTCTTGGAAAAAAACTATTAGTTCACGATAAATGTCCAAGAAATATAAAAAAAGTTATAAGAGATTTTTTCAACTGTCTGCATTAGTTTCATTAAAAACGGATTCTGGAGTTATCAATGATAGGTCATATTTATTTTTATCCAAAAGTCCATTGTCTTAATTGCCACTAGACGGAAAATCAAAGTCCAAATATAATTATTCCTATTATTTGTTATTAATTAAACTATTAATGATTAGTATTGTCTTGTTGTTAATCGCACTTCACTTCATTTACGGATTTATGAAATATCTGCGGTCATAAATGAAGTGCGATAATCCATTTTTAACAGATAATTCAAGTTTAAAGTTCAATGAAAACAAATAAATATTATTTTTGTTCCGATATAAACATAAGCTTTAATAGTCCACCAACGTGACTCGCGGCCGCTTCCCATACAAACGTATTCCTCGATTTTCTCCGTGGAATTTAACATCAGTGCAATGATTTTTTCGATTTTTAAGATAATACAAACAAGCATCTGGGGGATACTTCACAAAGCGTGGTAGAGCTGTCAAAATTCCACAAAAGTTTTTACTCTCTGATTATAGAGGTACAGCATAGAAATGGGCAAAGCTGTGATTGGTTGGATTTAAAAAATCTTAACCTACTGTATAAATTTCGCTTTTAAATAGCTATTTGATTTTAAATTATTTTATTATTTCCTATTTTAACCTACTGTATAAATTTCATAACCTATTATAAAAGGATATAGCTTTTAAATAGCTATTTGATTTAAATTATTTTATTAAACCAAACCTATCTTAACCTACTGTATTAATTTCATAGCCTATTATCTATGGATTTACCATAGACTAGTCCTTATAAAAATTACCACGCTTTGTGAAGTATGCCCCGCATCTGGTCAATATCTAAAATGTGTAAAAAAATCGTTGCTCTAATATTAAATTCCAGGAAGAAAATCGAGGAAAACGTTTGTATGGAAAAAGCGGCCGCGAGTCACGTGGTGGGGTATGCTCTTACGTATCTATAATCTGCTTTCGTCCTTCGTATTACGCCTAGTAAATAAAATGGTTTTTAATTTTTTTCTCAACGGTTGTTTTGAAAAGTATATAAGCCTTGTTACAACATTATACGACCTATCAACACCTTCATAGGATCGTTCTAGGTGGAGAAAGACTGTCCACTGGTAAACCATGCCTGAAGTCCCATCATCATTCAAGACAATATATGTATTTGAGAGAATATTTTGGTTGGTGAATTAGAGAAACACTTAGGAAAAGTTTTACGTTAATATAATATATTGTATCAAAATGTATGCTAAATTTGAAGCTTATTACAGTATTACTGTATTTTTCAAATTTTAAGATTCCTCGTCCGGTACAAATTTGTAGGAAGGTACTTAAGGCGAGGGTCCGGGGTCCCCCATACATTCATGTACGTCAGCGCAAAATTCCCTTGTACTTCATGGTTCATTAAATAAAAATGAAAAAAATCTGACGTAATTATTTAATTCTTTTCCTAGTGAATTATCTGACTAAATTTTTATTTAAATATTTCGTTGAATCACAAATTAATTTAAAGAAACCCCCTGTTTTTTAATAACATTTGATGCATAACTGATTAAAATTTATATTTAAAAATGTGGATTAGTTAGATTTTTGATTATATTAAGGTATTAATATTTTTAAAATCTTTTTCCATAATAGATTTTTGCTGATATGTTTATATTTGAAAAAGATTATTGTGTCAATTTTAACACCTAACCTTCTCAGAAACCGAGACAAGGTTTGTACAACCAATTGAGTATTAAATATGATTGGAAACTTGGTCCGCGCGAAATCTCATTCTGACACTTTTCACATTTTGGAAGTTTATTATTTTAACCAGCGCTCATCCTGGATTGCAACACAGTTACAATACATTTTAAATATTTTATGTCGTCTGCAAACAATAATACATAAACATTCCGAAATACCATCGACAATATCATTAATAAATAGTATAAAAAGTATTGGTCCTAAATGTGACCCTTGGGGGCCCACTAGTAGCCATAAAGGTATAAGATGTAGTTTCACAAATTTTAACAACAAGAGATCTTTAGCTTTTAAACCATTTTAAAACAGGGCCACTAAAAATTGTTTTTTATCAATCAATATCCTATGGTTAACCTTGTCAAATGCCTTAGAAAGTCTGTGTATATAGAATCTACCTGTTTATGAGAAGCAAAAGAGTTTCATAATTATATTTTCATAAATAATAAGGTTAGTGAGGGTAGATCTCGAAGATATAAAACCATGCTGATATGGGGTTACTATTTGTTTGACATTCAAATTTATTTTCTGTAAAACAATACATTGACAACAATTTTCACCAATACATTGAATTCAAAATTCGAATTAATTCCATTATATCTGAAAGGTGCGTTCGGAAGCTATGACCGATATTTTCACGGTGCAATTGATCAGAAAACTAGCAGCAGCTGCGAAATAAATAGAAAAAATGCTTCTGGCAGCGGATCATCACAAAAAACTTCCTGTGGACGGTAGACAGGCCACACGTGCTGGTTCGTACATCCAATGTATTTATGGAAATGTACATCTTGTTGATGATTTGACAAACATCATTATACCGGCCATAATGATGTTGAACCGGGATGAAAAGAAAAGGTCTACCTCCATAGCGCAGTTGTTGCGTGCTGTGCCGTTTCGACGCGGTGTTGTTTTAGTTATCCTTTGCCAACCTGACTGATACCTTGGACTGGTACTGGAGCATATGGATGATCATCTTACCTTCAAGTAATTAAATGATCAAGATACACTGCACTTGGTGTACTGATGCAGTGCCCTATGCACCATTGAGTGCGCATAAGGGAAAGTATGAATACCTCAACACGGGTTTTTACCCAGCGAGGATTTCATTTTAAAAATGAATTTTGTAAAAAATGAAATAAATAATTTTTAAAAAAATGCTAGCTTGTTGGTCGGTACCTATTTATGAAATAATGGGGATTGGTTTTTTACGAAACATATTCGTGTTTTCAACTACATTTTTACAAAAATACTCTATTAGCACCTTTTATAAAAGTGTAAACATTTGAGAGTTTAAAAAAATGTGTATGTATAGTAATTTAATTAAATGTCAATTGAACTGTTTGATTTAATCGGGCGTTATATAGATACCTCAGACATTATTTAATGGTAATCTAATAGATAATAATTCGACGCCTCCTGAATTTAATATCGTAACCCACAAAATGCGATTTTACAGGAGGAGCATTTAGGAAAATATTTTCGTTCATATGCATTGGTTGTAGATACGACAAAATACGCCCCAAAAAAGCTCTTATTATTGGCAAAATATTATTTTGTTTTGGTAGAATTAAAGATATAGTTAAATACAGACGAAACCCACCAAAAACTCAAAATCGACGATTTGTGGGTTACGATATTATACGTAGGAGGCGTCGAATTGTTGATCAATCATTTCTGACAAGACGTTAGCAAATTTTTACATTAATAGCTAATATTATAACATAGTTCATCTAATTTATTAGATGTAACGTAAACAATTTTGAACTATTGTAATATTCAAATTACATTACTTGGATTATAGGTAGATAATATTTTTATTTTAGAGATTATTTGCCCATTATCAGCATCGATTCTTTACATGGAGTTTTATTTTTACTTTTTAATAAAATAAAAACAATTATAGCTTGGTCGCAGTGAAAATGATAGAAAATAATTTTCGACGGTAACTGCGTAAACTATCGTATCTCTGCAAAAAGGTAACTTTTCAGTAAGGCAGTTTTTTTTTTATTGTAATCGCTATCCATATCCCTTGCTTCTCCACTTAATTTGTATTAAAAAAAAAATAAATAGCAATGATTCATCTTTATATTGTTTTAAAAACTATTTTTAGTTTAACCTATCTTATCTATATTTCACAAAAAACCGTATTTTCGTGATATCTTACGACTAGCAAATAGATTATTTAATCATATCTTGTTATCGTGTCCGCCCCGTAGTGGTGGCGCTTTGGCTACCGTGCATGAGGTCGCGGGTTCGTATCCCGTAGGGGGTCAACATGAAATATTTTTGTACATGTTTGTGATTTGTGAAGTAAAATGAGGCGGGAACACTACCGCTATAAAAGCCGCGGAGTTCAAGGTTCGCTCTTCCTTCCTTTCTCGATTCTCGCCTGGTGGACGTCCTCGTATAAATTAGTTTTCTAGAATAAACCGCGTGTATAGTGATTTAAAATACTTTAGATTTTAGTCAATCTTGCCGATTAGAATATATCTGGAATACGGGGAGGTCATTGACACGTCTGTACGCTCGGGTTTCATTTCTTGTGAAATTAGTTTTAGCTAAAACCTCGGTGCATACTGATAGATTAGCCCAATCGTTAATATAAAAGTAAATCAGTGATTATTGAGATCAGAAGTAAAAATCTGTTCTTGTGAATATATTGTTCTCTCTCTCGTCCCCTTCTGAAGAGAGTGTAACAGGGCTGAGGAACGGGAGGTCATAGGGCGCCGACGGGACCGACTGCTGATCCCGGCCGGATGGATATTGGTAAAGAGGCGATAGCCTAAGCCTACCCTGCACGAGCACATGGGAGTGCAGAAGAAACTACTAATAGTCTCGGGCCATGGGGAGTTCAAGGACAGGTTACATAAACTTGGCCTTGCCCCTGATCCGGTATGTGCGTGCGGTGGTGGGAATCAATCGGCCGAGCACATTCTGTGGCACTGTGAGCTGTTGAATGAAGAGAGGGATAATATGCTGCGGAGTATGTGTGATGTTCCGAGGCCGGTCTGAATCCAGACCTCCTCGCGAATGTGGAGAATTTCAGGGCCTTCCAGCGGTTTGTTGGGGCCTGGGTGCTGCGTTGGGAAGACATGAGATAACCAGGTGTGTTGCTTCGGGCTGCCGTCTCTGTGCCTCGCTCCTTGGTGGGTTAGAGGCGAAGTCGGTGTTTTGTGCCGTCTTTTCCCACGGGGTGCTTTGAGTCGGGATCCCCCTTTTGTCTCCGTTGTCGGAATCCTTTCCTTGGGTGACTTGTACTCGATGTTTTTTTTTCTACCATGTCCTTTAATACTTCTTTTTCTTGTGTTCTTTTGTATTGTTTTGAGCTTTTACGGCACATTTTGTTGACTGCATTAATTTGTATTCTTGTTTTGTATGTTTGTGTGCATTAATAAAGAAAAAAAAAAGATAATTTCGATACGGAGACACTGAGGAATCGTAAGGGTGGCGGGCATCATGATTTTCTTTCGACTTGATCGATGCTGTCGCCCTCTTGACTTAACTTCACTTGGAAACTTTGGCCCTGCAATTTGCTTATAAAAAAAATTAAAGTCCTGCATAAAATAGCGTGACTGACAGAGAGTCCCCAAGGACTTTATTAACAGTCGCGGGTGGAGGTGGGACGATCCCTCAGTGCAGAAGAAACTACACACCGTATGTAGGTAAGAGAGACCACCGGAACATCAGACACCTGTAATACCTTGGACTGGTACTGGAGCGCATGACCGATCATCTTACCTTCATTTAATAAAATGATCAAGATTCACTGTACTTAGTGTACCGATACAGTGCCCTTTGCACCATTAGGAGCGGATGAGGGAAAATAGTAGTAATAGCATCGTTTTCTGTCCACTGTTCAACTAATTTACTAATTTATTCTAATGTGAAATTTGAAGATCAATGCCGTGGCCTTCATTTTTAACTGTGACGTTTCATACAGTGCTCTATTTAAACTTTTAATTTTAAAATTGGCAACAACACTGCATGACAACACCTAACGCCATCTTGCGTCATTTTTAAGTCTGTATTATAAGTACCTACCAACAAAAATTACGAAAGATTCTTTAAAATTAGTTACAAAGATAACCTATAATCCTTAATTAATATACAGAAATGTATGCAAAAATATTACAATTTTAAATTCACTATTAGTTATTGCATGGACAAGAAGTTACAACAATGCAGATTTTGAAAAAATTATCGTAACAAATTGTTTTATTTGGAATTTATAATAGGAATTTACATTATTTAAATCTCACTTATTTATTTAGATTAAAAATTTTTTAAAAGCATTTACATTTAATTTATTTAAAAAATTTTACTTATTTATTTTTAAAGTTATTCACATTTACTAACAAATTAACTGTTTTTATTATGGAATTTTTAAGCAATTTACATGCAGATTTATTTTAAATTATTTCATACATTTATTTAAAGATTTTAAAGCAATTTACAAGCAATTAATTTATTTTAGATTTTACTTATTTATTTTAAGATTTAAAAAATGTTTGAAGCTTTACATTTAATTATTTTATTTTATTTTAAATTTAAAAGTTATTCATATTTTACTTACTTTAAATTTTTAAAATCAATTTACAGTTTTTAGCAATTTACATGAAATTATTAAATATTCAATCCATTTATTTAAGATTTAATTTTTTAAAGCAATTTACATTGATTTATTTTATTTTTACTTATTTATTTAAAATTAAAATGTTTATAGCATTTCACATTTTATTTATTTTAAATTTCAATTATTTTATTTAAGATTTAAATTTTTAAATCAATTTACATTTTATTTATTTTAATGAAATTATAAATATTTGAATATGTTATACCAGAATGTGTCGCTACCTATTTTTTATTATTTTTCTTATTATATAAAAAATATAAAATTATGCAATGTAAAAGCCCTTTGGGCGTGGATAATATTAAAATAAAATAAAATAAACAATAGGCTACTAGAAAATATGTGAAATGAGAATTCACATATTATTTATTTATATTTGACATTAATATTGTTAATAAGTTAAATGATTTGTATCTAATTCGCAGCCAAAACACTTACATTGTATGAAACGATAAGGCAGAAGTGACATTAATAAAATCATTAGTTATTCACGATAAACAATCATTCAATATTCAGAAATGTAAACAAACATTTGCATGACAGAAATAGTAATAACAGAAATTATCTATTCGAGCTGGGCATAACAACATATTTCACCTGCGATACCTTAGACTGGCGCTAAACCGTAAGACAGATCATCTTGCCTTTATGTAACAAATGATCAGGATTCAATGCACTTGGTGTACCAAAGCTGTACCCTATCACCATTGACGATTTTCTATGGATTTGCTTGATATCCACCATATGTGATATACACCGTGCTTCACGATGTGACCGCAAAACTCCGGAGGGTGATTGTTCGTGGTGTTCTGAGAAAAAAAAAATTAAGACGTTTTTTGATCGAGGCATTTCTAATATTTAGTTTTTAAAAAGTATTAACAAAAAGCGACGCTTGTAATACTGGCTTCTGTTTGAAGTGTTAGTGTTGGCAGGGTAGCGGGGGGCGGGAGAAAGGGTGTCCGCCCCGGTCACCGTACCCACATTCAAATTCTACATCTTTGGTCTATATTTAAAAAATATGCGATTTCCGGTACAAACATTTAAGTCAATATTACACACGTGATTTTTTATTCATATTTTTCTAAGAAATTACAATTCATTTGTTTGAATAACTTTATTAGGATTTTTTTCTCATAATATCATGAAAAACCACCCTCCGGAGTTTCGCGGTCTCATCATGTAACACGGTGTATGTATATACATAGGTGTTCCTAATAATTGATTATTTTATTTAATTTATTTTTTTTATTATTATATTTATTTAGTACTATATCATTTTACATAGACTAATATTATTACATTACACTTAATTTATTAATATTGCATTGATATTGATTGTGTTCTCATCGGGAATCAAACCCGGAACCCCGCATCGTGAGTCCAGCGTCTTGGCCATTACGACTAATTCTATTCTATTATATTCTAGGCGGGGGTCAGGGCATTTGAGATCCTGACGTCACTGCGACCTGTGGAGATCTATTGTGACGATTCCCCTTGAGTTTATTAAGTCCTCACCCTCGAGGACTAGCACATCCAATGCTACAGTTCCTCACCCAGGCCCAAGTTTTTGAAAAACTGGGCCACCAGGAAGGGGGCTAGCTCCTTTAAATCATCTGGTCCGATAATCGGGCCTCCAAGAATGCAACTTCTCTTATGATGTAGGGCATTGTGGCGGAAGAAATACGTCACGCGTGCGACGCGGAACGAAGCAAGATCTACCGAACTCTGCCGAACGCTATCGAACAATGACGAGAACCGTTTTAACCTTCATCGTGACTCCACGTCGCTTTTGTACAAATTTCTTGCCGCCCAATTGTGTGGCAATCTAAATTCATTTCGCAATTTTCCATTTTCATAATTCATGTCAATCTTAGTTTGTTTAGTTAAGTTTAGTTAAGTTTTCATAGTATTTCCTTTAATGTAACTTCTGTGTAATAAATGTGCATTATAAACTGTAAGTACTCTTTCATTTCTCTCTGTGCACCCACATAAATCAATCACCACTAGAGGTAACCAAAGTGGTGGCTAAAGCATCACAGTCACATAGGATGTGTTTAGGCATTTCTTCTTCTGCACTGCAGGACCTACAACTAGAAGATTCCGAGAGGCCATTCCATTCTATTGAGGCCTTTGTTTAGTCTGCAGTTTCCAGTGAGGGCTCTAGTAATGACTCGCTTGATTCCGACTTAGTTTTAGAAGATCGTATGAAAATTTATGTTAATATCCTTTTAGGAGTGCTCTCGCATGACGGTGCTCTCCGACTAATTACAACTAATACAAATACCTACTACAAATTCATAAATTGCATTAATTTATTATATGGTACCTACCTCAGAGCGGGATTGGTTGATTCGTCCTCACGTGTTGTGTTCATGAGACCGCAAGTTGTCAGAACGCGAGCGACATTGCACCACATAACTCGAGTGCCGGAACTTCTACTCGCCAGATACTACAATCACTCGACAGCAGTTCCATCGCGACTGTAGCGGTCAAAAAAAACTATAAAATACATGGTGGGTGTTGGTGAAAAGTACTACGCTACTCATCGTAAAACAGACGAAAGGAGACAGTGGTAATTGACTTTTTGTTCAGCACAGAACATTTCATTTATGCTGAAATCCTAATCTTCAGAGTGGATTTTATAAGTTTTACAGGATTTATCATAAAACGACTATAATATTTTATATCTGTCACATTATTTTTACAATTTAAAAAAAAAATTACTTCAAAGTAAGATTTAAGAGCATAGGTACCTACTCCACCACGTGTCTCGCGGCCGCTTTCCCATAAAAACAGTATTCTTCGATTTTCTCCCTGGAATTTAACATTAGAGCAATGATTTTTTCACACATTTTAGATATCGACCAGATGCGTGTTTGCATCGTCTTATTTTTTAAATAGTTTATTTGTTAAAGGAGATAAAAAAAATTTAAAAAATAAGACGAGGTAAAATCATTGCTCTCGTGTTAAAAGGGAGAAAATCGAGGAATACGTTTGTATGGGAAGCGGCCGCGAGTCACGTGGAGTTCCTATTCTACGAGTCATTCACAAAATTATTTGAACTGACCTCGTATGAACGTTTGATATTTAAAGGAAATTTATGGTAGCCTATCTCTTTTACGAAAATAACAATATTTTAAATTTAAGAGTAGTTGATCGACGTTTCAAGAATTTATTCGGCTCATCGATACAAGGAATAAATTAAAATTATGTAAAGCGAAATGATTAGGTGTGAATAGCGTGCACTAAAAAAATGGTACATAGGAAGATTGTTTAAAACAAACATATAAAAATAAATGTTCTACATAATAATGAGTGGAAAATTATAATGTACATCCATAACTTTCGTCTATCATCACAATACTAAATCGTTTCTTATATAGATTATTCTTAGAATAGCTCAGCAAAAAAAAACAATGCATTCAACTTAAATTATAATCATGACCCCGGGTTGTGGTCTAGGGGTAGATTCTCTGAATTTATAGGTTCGAATCGCACTCCATCGTAACTTCTTTCCTGCTTTCTGGCACAGTTATTCCCGACCATTTGAAAGCAGCCCCGATATTAAAGGCTCAAAAGTTTATTTTTTTCCCTTAAAATGGAGTTAAATGAAATGCGTTAGATTAAACAAAGCTTGAAATAGTAATTTTATAAACACACGCAATATCATACTTCAAAAATAATATTGTCTGAAAATTGAAGACTGAATATCGGTAAATTCATTAAAATTAAAAAGAAGGCAGCGTGCTTCATTTTAATGTTCTTAAATATATTTTGTTGTATTGTTAAAAGTACCTATTGTACTTTATCGATATTTATTTATTCATTTCTGGATGATTTATAAAACGCTATTTTTGCGAGAAATCGCCTCAAGAGCGCATACCTTTTATTATGAACGCAAATATTCTAAAAACCTATTAAGTTTTAAAAATGTTAATGACGCTTTTTTATCTCGGTACATTCGTGTAATTAAAACAAATTACATACCTACAAGTACATTGATTAAATATTTTAGCGCATTCATGTGAAATACTGCAATACTGTGCAGCATATTCAATAATCTGTAAAAATATTCGGTTTGTCATAAATCTAAATATGCACTTTACTTCATTTGGCCTATAACCTGTAATCAAATTAATTCCGTAGTGATTATTTTTATTTGTATAAACAACATTTTGAGTGTGTGCAAATCCTGTGTCATTCAAATTTTAAAAAAGGGTATATTTGACAGCACACAGTTAAATTACACGTAAAAATAGATTGTCCTGTCAAAAATGTGACCTTAAAATTTAAGACGTGTGTTGTGAATGTTTTTTAAAAGTGATACGTTCAATAATATTAATATGAAGATGTGAAACGGGGGTGTTTTGATTTAATTTAAATGCTTAATGTTTTAATAAAATCGCATGTTTGTGTATTTGCAAAGATTTCGATGTGAATTTCAAAGATACAGAATACTTTACAATTTGTATGTTTCTTTTTATAAAAACATTTAATCATTTATGTATCTTTTCAGATCATTTGTGTTTCTGAGAAAACATTCTTAAACCATGAAATGAAGTCTAAAAACGTGCCAAGTTTTAAAATGTATACGTCTGTATACGTTATACTTGCCCACTTGTTTTAGGAGAACGAGAGGATTGTGTTTTTACAGAATCTGAAATTTTACGTACATAGTGGGATAAATAAAAAATACGTCTTCTTTGTTTTGACATTATTTTGGGTAAATAATGAGTTAATTTGTTAACAAATGACAAAATCGTAGGATAAAAATGTTCGTGCGAACATCACACCTCCATAGTTTGACCTCGAAGGGTGACATTGAGGGGTGACTTCTGAGAGGTTTACAACAAATTTTATCAGTTGCTGGATTTTCACTAAATACATATATTTTTTACGACTGAGACTTAAAGGAATAAAGTATTATAAAGGAATTCAATCATTAAACTGCTAGAATTATTTGTAATTATTTTTAAAATATTTGTAATGAAATCACATTTTAAATATATTTTTTTACTGTGTTTCTTTTACATTATTACTACGTTTTAATGGCATCACAATGACCAAATTATTATAC
>JAGVSP010006981.1:0-31257 GCA_022494985.1 Micrasema minimum
ATTATTTATTTAACCATAGAGATCATAAAATAACGCTAAAAACTACATTAAAATTAATAAGATGAGTAAATTTGTATCATAATATTTTTTTTTAACTGTTACAATAGTAACGATAAGAGTAGGTAAAATTAATATGTCTACATCTTTATATACAAAAATGGACTGATCTGAACTCGGAACTCTGAAGGATTACGTCGTTAAAAATAAATGTGCTGATAAAAACAAGACAACACGCAACGCCCGTTGCAATAAATTATAATATAATATAAACTTCCACGACCAAAATATTATACCAGCTAGCTAATATACGAGTATTATATAAACTTCACCAAGTATCAGTATCAAATAATTACACAAAATAACGCCGGGAATTTCTTTAATATTTAATACAAGATATTATGACGTATTTTTTCGTAAAAAAAAAAACAATGTCAATGTCTTGATCTAAATCTGATAATTACGAGAGATTTTCAACGCTAAGTGACTTGATATTAATTTAGACGTTGGCGTTGGCGCGTATATTAATTGATTTTTCTTTTCCTTATCCACTATAAGTGATACATAAGACAGACAATTGCATTCATTAAATGCAGTATATCTCAATTATTTGAAGAACGGCTATGATGCGAGTGTGCCTGGGTGTAGAAGTCGAAGAAGGCCGAGAAAGACAAGGCATGATCAAGTACATCAAGTGCTTTAAAGTGGTCATGTGAAAAGTCGGAATAATCGGCGTGGGTGCATGAGAAGAAGTACGAATGTGGAAGAAGCGAGAGAAGTATGCCATGGCAGTGAATTGTGGCGTTCTCGCCTCCCTTCCTACCCGTTTTGGGAAATGGCATGGTGTTAGTTACGAGTAGTTAGTTTGAGTAATTGAATTTTATTTATAAGAATGACTAAAATATAGATCGAAAATTTCTCAATGCATTTAAATATCATCCACAAAAACCAGGCATTACGATATGTAATTTGTCAAAAGAAATAACGGGTAACAGTTAACGAAATGATATAGGTAATGCCCTTTTTTAAAATATTACAATGAACCCCTTTTTATAAAATTGATTCTTATTTCAAACTACAAAAATAGTCTAAAATAACTGTACCAAAAACAGATGTAGGAAACAGGTTGCGGAGTAGAATTTTAACCTAGGGATTTAAAGTCCCCGATTACTATACGACATCACAGATTAGTTATATTAATTTCCAAATTTTTATTCCATTTTAAGCCTTCTTGTAGAAACCGTCCATATTCCAAAATTTAATGGTCAGGTTTCTCACACGTAAAACACGTACGGTCATATTACTGCTAGAAATTATTGAATGTTATGTAATATTATCTGGAACTAGGTAGGTGCGTAGATAACATACAACATGCCGACCTTGTTTAACCAGTAAATAGAAGTAGTGGGTCCCCGGTTCTTCACCGTATCATGCAAAAAGAAAGTATAATTTTACTGTTTCGCAAGAGGTAAACAAAAATATTCGCTATTTCCTTGTAATAGTTATGTAGGAGATCATATTAACTTTGATTGCAACCGAATTAAAATTGAATTAATCAAAAAAATATTATCCCGGGCAGGGATCACCCGGATCACCAATATATCAACATGATACAGGATACAAGCGTTTATTTACAGAATACGACCTTGTAGTGATTTTTTTTTATCGATCTAGTAATTTTTTTTATCGACCTCGTGCTAACCTGTACCTAAATATTGCTGATATATGCCCATATTTTGTGCATAAAAGAAAAAAATGCATGTATGAAATAATTCCAAAGGTGGTTATTTTTCTTTAAGTTTAATAATTGCAATATATACTCGTTGTTAGTTAACAGTAAATTAATTTGTGTATTGATGTTTCCTTTACCTTTGAATTATAAATAGCCTAGTAGTCTTTAATCATCTATATGTGACGATTAGGGTAGGTTTTACAAAAGTAGCTACTTTATTAAATATTTTCTGTATGCAAAATTAATTATGTCGTATAATTTTTTTTAATTTTCGCTATATAATATACAACCAGTTATTTTACTACACTACTACTTGATAATCATTAGCATTATCGACAAAATTAAGAAAGGTCTTTTACGTTGGTTCGGTCATGTATAATGAAAGAACGGCCAAAAAAATATATGATGCGACTGTGCCTGGATGTAGAAGTCGAGGAAGGCCGAGAAAGACATGGCATGATCAAGTAAAACAAGTGCTTCAAAGTGGGCATGTAAGAAGTTGGATAATAGACGTGCGTGCATGAGAAGATGTATGAATGTGGAGGAAGCAAGAGAAGTATGCCAGGACAGAGTGGTGTGGCGTTCTATCCTCTCTGCCTACACCTTCGGGGAAATGGCGTGATGGTTAGTTAGTTACTACTTGATTCTGATGGTTTAAGCTTTATACTATTTATAAATTATGTCGGTTGAAGGTAGATAGAAACATCAGATAGTCTTAATTACGAGAGTTGTGTTAACTACTACTCTCCCTTATCCGCACCCAATGGTGCACAGGGCATTGCATTGTTACACCAAGTGCAGTGTATCTTGATCATTAGTAATTTTACATGCTTTAAAAAAGAAAATTTTGTCCGCCTCGTAGCGTAGCGGTAGTGCGTTTGGCTGCCACGCATAAGGTCGCGGGCTCGATTCCCATGTAAATAAATATATAATAAATAAAAATTTCGACTGCAGCAATTAACAATGTCGGATCTAAGTTTTGTCATTTTTTTTCTATTGCACTAGAAGCCCTATAATAGCATTATCTCTAACATCGTAAAGTTTTAAATGTCTAATAAATAATTTTAATTTTAACTTTTCAGAAGGAAAAACGTAGGAATTTTACTCATTTTAAAAACCATATTTGGCCATACTGTTAATTGCTGCAGTCGATTTATTTACTGTTCGAGTTTTATTATAGCCTATGTCCGCATTTCGGTGTAGTGGATGCGTGTTGGGCTACATGCATGAGGTCGCGGGTTCGATCCCCGACGGGGTCAAATGAAACATCTGTTCAAATGTGATTTTTCCAAGTAAAATTATTTAATGACTTCTGAACTAAAGCGTTAGACTGGATACAATTTTTTAAGATTAACTGGACTTGGTTAGTATGAATGTACTTATATCTTACAAAGTAATTTTAAGGTATGTATGTAGGTAATTAATTAATTCACATTATAATTTGTTCAATTTTTGCAAATGGGGGGCTTATATTTTAACCGTCGCATCGCGTCGGCATCGCTATATAACTGCAAAACGAGTTGTATAAATATTTATTTAACACACAAAAGATGTACATATTATAGACAGTTTTTACCTTTTTTTTTACCGACTTGCTAGATATGATCTTTTTTGTTAAGTCGAGAATCGTAGATACTTATATTTCGCAAAAACAGTGTCTATTAATAAAATATTTGTATAAATTTCTGATAAGAAATAAAAATATTTCAGAAATGTCATTGTTTCAAGACAGGAAAAGTTTTGAATCTCGATATTGACCACTAAACTGACAGTTCTTTGTGACGGTAAAAAAACGCAATGGTTTAACATTTTCTGCTATGGTGAACAACAAGTGTATAACTCCTATCAAGGCCAACCAGTTATATTGTAATCATAACGCTGTAGGTCGTTGAGACGATGCGATTTAACTTATTTCTATCGTGTAACTGTAACATTGTAATTTATTTATTTTAATTATTTATTTATTTTTTAACAACATTTTGAAAGAATACAAATACATTTAATAAATTTCATTAATGAAGTAATTAATTTACTGATTGATTAACCAAATTTTATTTTTCATTTATGTATTTTATTTATTCATTTAATTTATCTATTTTATTTATTCAATGCAATGATGACAGCTGTTTCGCCGTGTCACGGCACTTTCATTACAAACAAAGACAGTTTGTCACTAAATAAAAATTAACTAAGTTCGTTCACACAAAGTTGTCACTACTTTCAGAATACAGGTGATGTTTTTCTGGGCTATTATGCCGTGTTTGTGACACATTGGAGTGTCCGTCATTGGAGCACATTGCAGTGCCCAGAAGATGGACACTGCAATGTGCTACGAAACGTTGGCAACACAAAGCATACAAACACGGCATGATAGCCCAGAAAAAAATAATCTTTAAATATTAGAAAATTGAACCAAAATCGAATTTGAATTTGAAAAATATAAAATGGAGTTCTATGAAATAAATGCCAAATCAATCAATGGCTATATTTCAACATTATATATTTTATTTTAAAAGGTACAGTTTTTTTATTACATCATTATTTAATTAGTTTCAAACTTTTGTTGGTCGTAGACATTGATTTTTTATGCCAGTTATACACAATAATATCATTTTTATGTAATCTGTTGTTATCAACATTTGCCACTAACCCGACAATATTGTGTACTAAAGACGATGGGATAATAATTATTATTCTTAGTCATGGGATCCAAACGTGAAATAGTTATGATAAATATGATTTCATATTATGACAAATTCGTAATAAATTAGATAAAACAAAATATATAATACATATATATTATATCCTATTATCTCCTTTATTTTATATATATTATAGTATTATTATACTTTTATCTACTTTATTTTATATATTTATTTTCACCACATCAACGGGCTAGGAGGCTTAATTACATACATCACAAAAGCCCAGGTTTGAGTTTTTAAAAATATTTTACTAAATCGGTAAAAAACCCCGAAAACCCGAGTCCAGCCAGCGCCAGCTCCTTGTTCGACTTGTATCAAATAAACTTTTATCTAAAAGTAGATGCATGCATGATTCCAGCACTGTGATCACCGTAGATGTTCATCATCATCATCATAATCATCATACCATATCCGCTCCCTATGTGGAGCATATGGATTCCACAAACTACCTCCAGGCTAAGCGATCGGCCGCCAGCTCCCGCGCATCCTCCCAAGTCGCCGACGAATTGTCAACAGGGGCGACCAGGACGCCGAGAACCTGATGCCTTGTAAAATAGGCAAGCAATGGTTATGGGCTCTCAGGAGGCATACGTAGTATATGGCCTAGCCAGCCGAAACGCCTTTGCCGGATGACAGTAGATACCGAGGGTTGCTGTGTCCGTTGCCTCACTTCTGTGTTCCTTACAAAGTCAAACCACCGTACACCTAATATTCTTCTAAGAAACCCATTCTCAAAACTCAGAAGTCTGGTATTTTAGGCCCTGGTTAGGTGCCATGATTCGCAGCCATTGAGGAGAACAGGTGTGATGCAGGCGGTATAAAGGTAGATCTACTTGTAGATAATATATACCAGTAGTGACAGTAATCAATAAATTACCAAAGAGACTATTAGGGAATATGGAGTAGAACTGAATAGCAATATTTAATGTCCGTTAAGGATTTTTTGAATAACTTCTTATTAGTGTTTTGTATAATATTAATTAATAATAAGGTATCGCGGAATCGATCTTCCATCAAGCCGGACACGAAAATAACTACCGCGAATGAGAAAGATAAGAAACTATCAGAAACTGTAAACACTTTCCATTTAAAATTCGCTATCATTGACCTGAGAATAATGAAGCAAATATTTTTTAGAATAATGTTTTGATTTAAAAAATACCGACTTGGTTACGTAAAACGAAAATTTATTATTTAATTATCTTCTCGTGTTTTTGCGTAGTTTATTTTTAGACAAGTTTATAAGCATAAGTCCGTAAGACGTCCAAAACAGAACGGATGTAAGCTACAGACAAAGGAATAGAGCCTTAACTCAGGAAATTAGTTTAGGGATCCCTTGCTTATTCTATTTTCATACCATCAGTCTTCCTTTGTAGTAAGATTTATGTAATAAAATGTAAAATATAAAGCACTCAATTTGTAAACCAGGATTTCAAAATATGATTTCTAAACGTTGACAAAAATTAAATTTAAGCTTTGCCAAACCAATATTTAAAAACAGTATAATATTAAATATAATAATTTCGTGGATATATTAACAAAGACAACACTTATCACTTATATAAAATCAAAATGATAATCAACAACATCAATGCGTTTGCAACGCAAAATAAAATCAAAAAAGAAAAAACCCTCGACTGATTTTATAATACGGTGGAAAGGGTAGATTTCATAAACGTTCAACTCAAAAATATCAGTGCAATAGAAAGGGACAACTATCTTGTTAGCCTAAATCATGGACCAAGTTAATGCCTGCGTGTAATTTTATAGATTAAAAAAAATTGATTTCTGTCTTTTTCAAATGAAATCAAAGACTAATTTCATTGTTGCATTTTTTCGTTGCATAGATTATACGCTTGCATTATTTTTATCACCCGTAAACTAAAAATATATTTTTAAAAAAAACAGATGTTAAAGGGCTTTCAGTTGCCGGTTTTAATTATTTGATAATTTTATTGAAGTACCTTTTTATAATAAATGTAACTGGTTTATGGAAACTGGGTCATGGAGTTTGTTACCATTTACAAGAATTCAAAGTAGCTTTATAGTGAATAATAATAATCATTAATAAATAATAATCATTGTCTCGTTACTACTTTGTATTGTAGAAAAAATATTCATTAAAATAGAAGGATTTAACTGAGCAAGATGTTAGAAGTGAGTTTTGTTCGATCCTAAGGATTCTCATCTGGAGTCTGGTCTCGTGGTTGATGATTGAAAAAATACCATTTAAAAAAAGTTATTCTGACCATTTTTGAAAAATTATTCTTAAGTTATTCATTGATTTCAAGTTTTTATTTTTTTAAATACAAATGTTTTTTGCCCATATTATTTGGTTTTGTTGGAATTTTTAATCACTAAATTTAAATGTAGTGTCTCAGATTGAGTTCTATAATTCATGGAAATACAACCTGTATAAAAGGTATAAATAATTTTCAAAATTGGTTTAAAATAAAATTCACGAGATGTGAAAATAAACGCATTTTACGAAGTTAGGTTAAGAATGATTTGAATTACTACTGGTATAAAACCATTATTGCCCTTTTAACACTAAGCCTGGTGTTAATGGTGAGAATAATAGAAAGCACTTAAGAATTGCGAAATTGTGACCTCAACAAGTAGCGAGTAAAGTAAAAAGGAAGTGAGGATTTATCCCAGCCTACTGGCAGTATAAATCCAGCTTTACAGCTAGATCCTAGGCCCAGAAATGGAACACCGGACGTGTCTGGTTCCCTAATGATATCCCGGCTTTGTGGAACTTTATGGAACCTCATTTAAATTGCTGGCCTAAAAGGATCACTCTACCGTAGCACGAGGCGAGTTAATTCGTGAACAGAAGTCGCTCAAGTGGAACTCGATCG
The DNA here is from genome assembly GCA_022494985.1 of Micrasema minimum. Lineage (NCBI taxonomy): Eukaryota > Metazoa > Arthropoda > Insecta > Trichoptera > Brachycentridae > Micrasema > Micrasema minimum. The sequence goes on from JAGVSP010006981.1 coordinate 7,296, forward strand.
AAAAGTTTATACTAAAATAATTATATATGATCAACGCATTATAATTTTGAAGGCGATAAACAATTCGTATTATTGATACAAAAAAAATATCGATTACGATTTAAAATTCGATGAAAAAAATAACATGATTTGGTTGAGATCTTGCGTCTACGCTTCTGCGCTAGTCCAAAAGTATAAAAAACCACAAAAAAAATTACACCGTCGGGAATCAAAACCGTAATCTAATACATAAAAGTCCGATGCGCTATCCCCTACACCACCCACGATGCAGACCACAATAAATTAATAAAAATGACTCCAAGAAATATATTTCTTGTTGTATATGCTGAAAACTTATTATTATTAAAACTAGTTATTTTTGGCAATTTTCAATATTTTTCAATTCTAGTACAATTATTATTATCGATAATTTATATAGCACCGTTTTGCAGTAGTTGTGAAAATGTCTTAGTAAAAAGCCAAGTGAACTGTGAGAAATCGCATCACAAAGGAAATTATTTGGAATGTCAGTACCGACGTCCAATAGCGTTGCTCTCTAATGCGGGTTGAAAGCTTTTATGTTTTTTTTCTAAAAGCGTTGAAACGTATTTCTTATTTTATTACGTGGGTGGCAATAGAAAACTTCTCTTATGCGGAGGAGTAAGAGTTTGAATAATCGTGGGAAGAAATGCCGCTATTTTACGCGGCTGTGTATAAAAAAATAAATTTGATTAACTACACAAACTGCCTAGGGTGTTATGAAGCTTTGATAACCACGCAGAACTTATAACAAAGCTCTGTCATCAGTCCGGATACGTCACTCCATCTGTCCCATTAGCTTTGTCAAGTTGAGGCTAATTGCATTTACTTTATTTTTTCCAGAACGGCTACCCATCACGCCGTCGCTCGCTTGTAGATGACGCAAGGTTTGAGACCTTGGTTGTCAAACAAACCAAGCAATGCGTTCTCGAAGAAGCCCGTCACAGGGCAAATGGTAAGACAGATATCTTTAACTCAGTCTTATATTTCAACTCTTGGATTTCTCTTTATTTTATTAAACTTAGCGATTTATTTATATTTATTTATTGTTTGCATGTTTGTTTTGCGTAGTTTTTTTAGTAGGCGTTATTTTTGTTATTTTATATGTAGATTCGAGTTTGGAATGCGAAATTCAAGCACATGCTCAAGAACAGAATGAGAACAAAAAACAATTAGAAACACCAACAGTCGAAAATTCAAATGAACAAGATGACGCCAGCAATGGCGGATTAGGTACGTTATATTATATGATTTATTAACCTTTTTTATAGCTTTAAGTATATTGTTTTCACCCAGCTTTCCTTTGCACGCTGTATGTCCATTTATAATTTGAATTTAGCTTTGTGCATGTCTTTTTTGTTTTGTTTTGTCTTGTGTTGTTGCACGCTATATGTTTATTTTGTGTATTTTAGCCGATGTACCAGTCACAGGGGACTGTGGTGATTATAAGATTGACGGTAAGATATTTTAATAACTATTGATTCAATACAAGTTTTCTGACTGCCTTAAGACAACAACTATTAAAACGATAAAAAAGGCTTACAATTAGCGGCAATCATGATAGAAAGAATGTTATTATTGAATTTTCATAAAGACCTTGCCCGGATAAATCGCAATTGATATGCATGTATATAATTTTTAAGTTAATGTAATGCGAACATTTTTAGTTCTATACCAAGGACACGATTAGACGGGAACCATGGTAACCAAAATCAAAAAGTAGTAAAAAAATAAAGTATGAAAATTATTGATTGAAGAGTATCACAATTTCTCAATAGGTTTTAGGGTAAAACTTTCCAAAGTAGCTAAATTAAAAACTATCAACAATTAAAAAAAACATTCCTGCATTGTAAAGAAAAATGAAGTTATCAACTTATATCCTCTTTTTAAAGAATGCATACATATGTACACTATCACATATTTTTATTACATTCCTGTCTCCTTTGAGCAAGGTTAAACCTTGCACTGGAAAGAATGGGTTGTAGAATTATTGTGGAAGTGTATTACTCGAGAATCCGGATTAGGACGGTAAAAGGAATTTAAGTATACCTACTAGATTTGTACAAAGAAAACGCCACTCACATTATTTTCCACCCTTTTTGTGCTTTACTTGAAAAAATTACGCTCTTCACTCTTACCACTTCCTTCACCAATATCACATTCTCGCCTCGGTACTTAGTCTATTCCTCAGGGGTGTACCATAAACAACAATTAACATTTTAAAATGGGTTTCGTTTGATAATAAAATAACCTGAATATTTATTTTGAACAGATATCGGGCTTACAGAGGAAGAAGTATTACTGCAAAATGTCATGAGCGAATCTCCTGATGCTGACCAGATCTCCCAACACGCCGCTCTTCTACTGCGCATGCGTGACGGCATGGGCTCCCTTGGCCGTATCCTTAAGACCGTGGAAAACTACAAGGGGGTCGTCAGCCATTTGGAGACCAGACCATCCAAGAGTGAAGGAATCCAATTCGACGCACTGGTTACCGTGGACATGTCTCGCGCTAACCTGTTGCAGTTGATTCGCGCTCTCAGACAGTCTTCTTCCTTTGTCGGAGTCAATCTGCTCAACGAGAACAACATTTCCATCAAGGATCCTTGGTTCCCGAAGCACGCTTCGGACCTTGACAACTGCAACCACTTGATGACCAAGTACGAGCCAGAGCTCGACATGAACCACCCCGGGTTCGCTGATAAGGTTTACCGCGAGAGGAGAAAGGCTATTGCTGAGATCGCTTTCGGGTACAAGTATGGAGACCCGATTCCCCACATCGACTACACCGAGACGGAGAACCAGACCTGGGCCTGAGTATTCAATACCGTGTTGGATCTGATGCCCAAGCACGCTTGCGTGGAGTACAGGAGGGTATTCGCCATGCTGCAGGCTGATGACATTTTCGTGTCCCACCGCATTCCTCAGCTCCAGGAAATCAGTGACTTCCTGAGGAAGCACACCGGGTTCTCCCTCCGACCAGCTGCCGGCCTCCTGACCGCCAGGGACTTCCTCGCTTCTCTCGCTTTCCGGATATTCCAGTCCACGCAATACGTCAGGCACTCCAACTCCCCTTATCACACCCCCGAACCGTAAGTTCAACTGGTCACTTTTTAATTTCAATCATTGTTGCAACGTGGATAAATAAAAAACAAAACCTCATAGTTCATATTTTATATATTTAATTTAATAACAAATAATAGGTATAATGTTAAATTAAATGAAATCGTAATTATATGATATTATACTGTAACATAAAGGAAGGCAATATGTTAAAAGTTGATTATTTATGTTTTATTATTTATGTTTTATTATTTTTTATTACTGAAATGATATTGATTTTCTATATTCTTTTGAATCTATATAACCATTTCTGTTTAATTGAATTAGAGCAGAGCAATCGCTTCTCCCCTCCCCTGGGAAATCAGAACAAAAGAATCATTCAGATTTATATGTCTCCATATCTTCTTTTTCTTCGAATCGAAAATACGTAATACAATTTCGTCATCACTGAACACAGGTTCACTAATGTAAAAAAAAGGAACACGAATTAAAGCGAAAAATTTTAGAAGTTCCGGCGCCAGATTGCTCCGCTAAAATTGCCAATTAAAACCGAGATTGAGCTACTAGGCTAGGAGGTGATTGGGTCGCTTGCTAGGAGGTAGTGACATAATGGATTGTTAATTTCAATTATACTTGGTGTACAAGCGCTATCATCTCTATATTATATACCATATTCCATTTTAGTGCACGGTTAATGGTATAACTTCATTGCACCTCTCAAGGAATACTTTCAAAGTTAGCAGTTATGCTTTAAGGTGACTTTTAAGTGATGTGTTTGAAGGATTTCCAGTTCAAAGGAATTTAAAAGCTTTTAGTTTTGCAGGACGGCTATATTTCGGACGGAATATTACATTTACAAAGAACAAGGAACTATGTCCTTTGACAATTCATGTTGACACTAATTGTTAGAATTTTTTTTTTGTATCGGAACTTAAATAAAAATTACTTTTTATATTTTTAGCGATTGCATCCATGAACTCCTTGGTCACATTCCCCTGCTTGCTGATCCTGGATTCGCACAATTTTCTCAGGAAATAGGACTCGCATCTCTTGGTGCATCTGACACTGAAATCGAAAAGCTATCTACAGTAAGTTACAAATAAAGAAACAATAATATTTAGAAAAAGTTATTATTTCCGAGGTGTTTTTTGTTTAATGAATGAAATTTTTCTCAGGTATACTGGTTCACCGTCGAGTTTGGTCTCTGCAAGGAGAACAACCAAGTGAAAGCCTACGGTGCCGCTCTGCTGTCCTCCTATGGAGAACTACTGCACGCTCCTCAGCGACAAACCAGAACTCAGACCTTTCGAGCCTGCCACCACCTCCGTTCAGCCCTACCAAGATCAGGAATACCAGCCTATCTATTATGTAGCTGAAACGTTCGAAGATGCCAAAGAGAAATTCAGGTACAAAGCACTAACATGGGATTGTTATCTAAGATGCTGTATTGTTTACGCAGATGTATTGAGGTATTTGCTTTTCTTTGTTTAGACGCTGGGTTCTGCACCATGTCCCGCGCGTTTCGAGGTCCGCTTCAACCACACACGGGCCGCGTGGAAGTCCTAGACTCCGTGTCCAGCCTTGAGACCCTCGTATCGCAACTTAACACAGAACTCCTCCACCTCAATAACGCCCTTAACAAGCTACAGAACAAGGCCTTTGTTTAAGTCGACTCACCGTTCCACGACCGCAATGTATTATAAGCACCATTTGATTCAATCAGGGGGATCGATTTCGTTTTTCAGTTTCCTCGTAGGAAATGAGAAGATGCTTCGCCCGAAGTGAACAACAGTTAACTCCCTCTCTAGCTTGGAGCCCGCGGGCATGTAGCGAGGGACCGCCGGGCATGTCCTGGCGGTTCTTTCTTCGCCGCGATCCCCGTTCGGACTGTCGCATCTTATCATTGTATAAAGTTCTCATCTATGTTATTGTATTGCATAATTTTAATTTTCATCACATTTTTTACTAACACTTGTAATATTTATACGGCTCTAATCGGATGCAGCGCTCCGGGGCTGCCGAACTATGTTTACAATAGCTTTGTTCGCTATCAAATAATTTGTGGTTAAATTTAGTCAGATCGTATTATTTTGAAAGTATTAAAACAACTTGAAGAAAAATCAAAAGAACTCAGCAGACGGAACCGCTGTGAATGAGTGATGTGCCAATGGAGTAGTATGAAGATTTCAAGGTAAACTATTTATTTTTGCGATCTGCAAGTAAAACGTGTTGAGGATCGTCTATCGCGATTTCAAATTGCCCTTAAAATCGCCGTATGACAATCTAAAAGTATTTAACACTTATTCTTAATGCCGTGAATTTTTTTTAAACGTAATCAATGTTTTTTTTCACGCCGTGTTTATAGAGAATGACTGCAAGCACGTGTGTTATGTGAATAAAATAAAATAGAGTATTTACTTATATGCGATTTTTATTTTTTGTTCACCCCAAACCCCATTATAATAAAAAAAAGCGAAATGCGTTGACATCTTTTAATTTGCATTCTTATTGCTTGCGACATATTTGTTTATTACTTATTGTGTTGTATTCCTACACACATGCTTTGTTGCGATGCTTACATTGTAGATTACTGTCAATATGGCATAATATTGAAAACATCCAACTTCTTTCTTCCTTACATGTCCACTCCACAGTGAGTATCAAATGAGAAAATCTTAACATCAGAAAGGAAAGGATTCCAATTATGTTCAGTATTTGACACTAGAAGATGATGGACATTTGCATCAGCCTAAATAGAAATAAAAGCCTTAGCTGCTATCTGGTACACTAAATATCACGAGATGAAGAAAATAAAAAAAAAAAAATAGTTTGACACAATAATATAAACAAGTAGAAAGTTGTATTTTTGCTATAGAAATATCTAAAAAAAAGGCTTGATTTGTTGAATTACAAAAATGGTTTTACACTGTATATAATGTAAATGTTTTAACGCATTTTTAATAATTGCCCTAGAAAATGCCTTACAACATTTACTGTAAGTACCTAATTTATGTATATAATTATATATTTAATGTGTTTCATACATTATATTCTGTATCTTCGTGTTCATAAGTAGCAATGAATGCCAATGTTTTAAAGATATGAATAAATTAAAGACGCATATATGTAATCACGCACTTTTAATTATTTTTCCTTTTGTTACCTACCATCACTGAAGCGAGATTTGCTGCAGCGACAGCACAGCATGTAAAAATATAGCCAGGTATATTTCAATAATGCAAGCGACCACTTAATAATACCTGTATCAAATGGCCAATCAATAAAAAAATAGCAAGTGACAAATAACTATATTTAAGCTGAAGCGGAAGCTAACGTGTACCCTATATGTACTTGTATGTAGCATTGAAAAAGCGTTTGTTAAATTAACATATTTTAAAAATCTAAATTACAATAATATGTAACTACCTTATTAAAACCACTTAGCGAAAAATTCTGGTTATTAACAATCTAACTTATTACTGCGCAAAGAATTATTTGAAATACACAGACATCGGGTTTTTAATTATTTATGCATTTTTTTCATGTAGATTACACAAGCTTTGGACAAAACAAAACGCGTCGACAAGCTAATAGATTCTCTTAATTATCGCACTTGGATAGTTATAATCTTATTACATAATAAGTGGTACACGTGATATAAACCACGATTTTACTAAACAACTATTCGTCTATATGTCAGAGATCAAGTGAAAGATTCATTAATTAATTCAAAATACGACGAATCATGTGAATCTTGCATGAAATGAATTTACCTTTTTTCATAACTTCTTCGTATTGCCCAATACATAGCGCTGTAGTGATTGCTAGACAGTAATAGGTTGCACTAACCGTCTGCGTCTCCATTCCTCCCAATATTAATTCAATCGGGGGTTAAACCGTTCGCTCATTTATTTGGTTTACCCATATTGCAGAAAACCTTTGTCTCGCTCGCTTTTCTTATACGTATAATCCTTATCTATCTACAAGGAAACAAAAAACCAGCAGGTACCTACCTACTAAGATTCGGTAAGAAAAACAACCGATATTTTTATCCAAAATTTTACGATAACAGACGTTTCCACGTGTATAAAATGTGAACATTTTTTTTACTGATAGGAACACAAACAAAAATTAATAAAATATAGTATTTTCATAGATTACAATATGGTATTTTCATGTTCTAAAGGTCAAGCTATCAACATTCAAACAATTCTTTATTTTATAATAAATTTATAGAAAAAGTTGATAAATAATTTTATCTACCTAATTGGGGTTTAATTGGCGATAGTCACAAGTTTTAAATCATGCGATGTTTTATAATTTACTGCCATTGTCGAATATTTGTCATTGTTAGTTCTTATGTAAATGACAATAATTAATAAAAAGTAAATAGTAAATATGTTTATTGGGTGCATTAACTGTCATAAAAAAAACGAAATAAAATAATTGTTTGAGGACTCACCTACAGAAAATTGTAAAGTATGAATACAGTATTATTGGACATGGTTGACAGACTTCTTTGATTATTTTTATTCCATAATTTTCCAAATGGTTTAAAAATAATAAAAATAAACAATAAGTTGAGTGATTATCCAGTGATACAACATTAAATTCAGTTTGCGTATAAAATATTTTTGCTGGCTAGCGTAAGAGTTCAAAATGTGCTTTATAAATTATATCTCATTCATTACGTACATATAACTGGTACTCAATTGTATAAACAAGAGATAATTAATATTTCAGTTGCTAAAACTGATATAATAATTAGTTTCTGTTTCCCAGAATTCATTTTATTTGATGATACGTAGGGAAAAAACCAGCAACACTGATATTTATATATTTTAGATTCTACAATCTTACCAATTTCCAATGTGGAATAGGTATAACACACAATTAAATAATGAACAATGTATAATTGGACTCGTGGATTATGTAATGATTAAAATGCTGGCACGGATGTTCAGGGTTCGATTCACAGTGAAATTACAAGCTGCTCATCTCGTCTTTCTGCATTATGAGGGTGTCCAAATCCGATGTCAATAGGACTTAACCCATGACGGATTAACAGAAACGATGATGTTTGGACGAGAATATAGATATAGAGAATATAGGCGTTTACAGGACTTAAGAACTGGCACTGGCCGGGTTATGGAGCACACAAGCCTTCTGCACGCCTAGGTATCCAAGTTGTTTTCCAAACCTCATTTCTGTACAGGATATGTAAGTAATGAGATACATTGCTACTCACATCCGCAGTGTAAATCTACTGCTCCAAGGAAGACAGCAGTAAGTCTAATTGTCATATTTGCTTTAAAGCAAATTAAATGTTTATTTTCTATATCTTTTGGTCAGCTTTCAAAAATTAAAAATCTGAATAAATAAAATACCTTTATGATATTTTACTTTCTTACTAAATAAGTATATTCAGAGCTAGATAAATGATTTAAGACCTTGAATTAAAAGTTTTGAATTTGGATATAGTGCCCTCTTCCTTGGAGTAATCAAAATATGCAGTGCCTTTTGCACCCTTTAGAGAAGATAAAAGGTAGAGAAAATGAAAAAAATAATTTTAAAGGATTTTTTACAGTCATGAGCGTGTGTATAAGGATTTTTATTATACTACGATCCTCTTGACTTGAAGGTTATAAAAAATAAAAGGATTTATATCATGTATCTTAATTCTACATAATTCGTAATTTGAATTACGTTTTATGTCAGTATGGAAAAAGAAGCGTTTTATTTTTTTGATAATTTAACTTTTGCCAAAGTCCAGGTGACATAAGATAACCTTACATTATTGCGTCTAGCAATAGATTAAAGATCATGGCCTAGGCCTAAACATATGTTTCATCTTTTACGGTAAGTAGAAATGATTACAATAAATTAATTAGTAAAATAGGAAGTAGGTAAATTGCATTCAGCAAGATTCCCTGTTTTTTTAGAACTTACATCGATAAATAAAGAAACCTAAAAGTTCTGGAGTAATAAAAAAGGGTATATTTTTATAATCCTTAATAACAGTTTTGGTAAATAATGTCGTCTTTAAATTACTAGGGTAGGTGGTATAGTAATTGAACGTGCTATAATAATTGAACACCTTAAATTAGATTTTCAAAAACAAGCCAAAATTTAAAATTACATTTTATTTGACAGTGACTCTCAAACTTGTGATAAAACATGATCTTGTTAGCCCTTGACACTAGGAAAAATTTTCTTCATAACTCAGAACTATTTTAACCTTTGGACCATGCTTAAACTAAGTGGAAGGCTTGAATATATCAGTATTTGTCAATATTTCTTTGATAAATTAAAAAATAGTCTATAATGCAAGAGAAAATGAAAATGTGTCCACTTACTGTAAATTACACGTTTTTTTACAATAAAATATATTTTTAAAAACGTCCAAAAGCTATACGTAGCATCTACCCTACATAGTTAAAAAAATATATATTGTTGTCTTTTGAAGATTGATGTACATAATATACATATATATTGTAGGTTCCGACTTCTACTTTAATGTTTCAAGGTTTGAATAATAATAATTGTTTTTCAAGGTTTTCGTTGAATTTAACATTGGTTTTAATGTAGGTACCTTAACGAAATTATTAACTTTCAAAAAATGAAATTTAATTTAAGTTATGATATTGAAAGACAAATTCAGGGTTTGTCTTTATTTATCAAACGGGACCTTTTACAAAGATTAATAAAAAATATAAATTAATCATACAAAGTTCCTAACCAGTTATTGAATAAATCTACATTTTTTTTTATTTGTATGAAAAGTAAAATAAATTAAAACGCTAAATACTTAAATGAAAAAGAAATTAAAAGCATCTATGTAAAACACCGTTTTTAAAAATTCTTAAACCAAAAAGTGTAAATGTGAATGATTTTAAAGCAATTAATGGATTCTTATAACTACATCTTTCCTTTTTGCCTATCTGCACCCAAAAGTGCATAGGGCGCTACATCGTTACAGCAAGTGCAGTAATTTATTTAAGATCTACTAATTTAGTCTACTTATTAATTATTGGTATAGCATTAAAAAAATGCTACACATGCTGACAAAGATTTCTCTTCTGTTTTTAAAATGATATAAAGTAGAAAATATTCGTTGAGAGATCACAGATTAAACTTATGATTTTTTTTAAATATTTGAATACTATTATTTTAAAATTAAACTATCGCAAAACATAAAAATAATACGCTGAATTATTTGGCATACATAAACACTTCTACATATCAATTCAATTACACGTACATATATTTTTTCACAATCATTTTTGAACTAAGAGCGATTTTATAAAAAAAATTCAGTTAAATAAAAATTTTAAAAATGTACATTAAATCGATATATTTTTAATTTGTGTAATAAAACACAATCCGTTTTAAAAACTAGGTACAGGGAGTAAACAAAATTTCAGAAAACTGCTACTTTAGCTGACAAATATTTCAGTTTATCAATTTAATAAAGTTTATCAATTGCACAAGTAGTTAAAAAACAAAGCGAGTGCCAATTTTAAACTTACCTATATCTTTACTTTATCTATTTGAAATCTGTGGTAAGTGTAAGAAAACATTCATTAGGCTTTAACTTTTCAGTTGGCAATTCTCCCAATTAAAAAATGAACATAACGGTAATTGACAAAACTGATAAAGTTATCATAATAATTATTCATAGCTCATTACATGAAACCGTGATTAAAAAGTTGTATAAATATAATTATGTAAGATATTATCAATTCATTTTAAAGAAATAGTTTATTAGAATATTTGAATTTCTTAGCAAAATAATAAAACATTATTATTTCGGATATTCCGAAAATTCTAATTATTCATGCATACTTAATCTTTTTTATGCTGTATTTTCCCACGCTCTCCTTCGATTATTTTAATATCTAAGAATAAGGAATTAATTTCAAAAACATATTCTAACGTAAAATTTAATTCATAATATTTATATTTATAAACTACATTCTGAGTGGTCCAAATTCTTGTAGACAAAAGCCCTGTAAACGCCTAGATATCCATATTCCCCTACAAACTTCTCGTCTCTGTTGAGATATCAAATTGTAATTATTAGCCCGTAATGGGTGAAATCCAGTTTTTGTCTACAAGTATTTGGACACACTCAAAATGTTGTTTATAAAAATTAGCTGGTAAAAGTTATAAGCATAACAAATTGAAGATTCATCTTCAGGCTTTTTCTAGTAGGTGATATAATTCGGTAAGAATCTCACTTGCAATCATAAAGGTTTCTGCTAAAATGCTTAGCAATTTTCTCAATGGATGACAGAGAGTGTTCACATGTGAAGCGTCGCGCCATTTAACTGTGGCAGATATGGATATCAAATACTAGGTGAAATGGGGAATGTTGTAATACATCAAGTGGCCACTTAACCCAGCCAATGACAGCCTGACAGTAAACGCCTAGATATCCATATTCCCTTCCAAACTTCTCGTCTCTGTTGAGATGTCAAATTGTTATATTTATATTTGTTTATTTATGTTTCAATCTATTCTATTCTTATTGCTACTTACATTTATTATGATATGTTATATTGTTTCATGCCATCGCGATCGAGCCGAACTACGAGTACTAGTAACATTATGTACTTTGTATATGTACGTTGTACACATTTGTAACAGGTCTGCGAATATTCAGCTTTTTAGCTTATTTGGCAGTCCTGGACCATTAATGACATGTATCCTTATATATAATTTTTTCTTTTTTTTTTTTTGTTTTGCTGAATTCCTAAAATGATTAAAAGATTATGAATAAAATTATTTTTTACGCAATAATATCTACAAAAAAACTATTTATTGACATTTTTAATCGCTTCGTCTGTACCTAGATACTTGTATGGTTGTGTGTAAAATGTTTTAAATTATATACCTACAGCATGTTTTTATGAAGATACAAAATGACCAATAATTTTTATATCTCCACCTTTAGCTAAAGGTATTTATTTTTGAAGAAAGTGCATCATATTGAAAGAAATAATAGAGGGTAAAAAAATTAAGAATTTTATATTGGTCCCCACGGAATCAAACCCTGTCTAACATACTAACTACTATGATACGAGGCCGACAAAATTTGAGTCGAGAAATTGAGTGCCACTTATCACAGATAGTTTTGAAAAATCAATCTAAGCTGTATCTGAATAAAATTATATGGTCTCCGCATAGAAAATTAAAATATTTTGAATAGAAAAAATTCTGATCTTCGCATATTTTAGTATAGTCTTGCTGAAAGGCTGAAAGTAATAATCATAAATTGAGCCTTGGTCAAGTTCAAAATGGGTTCTGTGCATAAAATTTAAATTCAAATTCCATGCGCAGAACATTATTCAGGTCTAAGCTGAGATAGACTAAACGACTATGACTTTCAGCCTTTTAGTTATAGTTTTAAGTCCATATAATATAATATGTATTAAAAGTTTATGCTTAGAAACAATATTGAACAGAACCTTAGATTTTCAGCGGCATAAACGTTATATTTAAAGAGCTTAAAATTTTAATATCCTGATATTTGTGTGCAGTTTTTGTTGTGTGTTTTTACTTGATAGCTTTGATCCGTGTCAGGTAATGACGAGAAACTATCAAGTAGATAAAACAAAGGCCGTGATACCAAACAGTCCCAAACCTTCCAATCTAGATCGCCTCCGCTAGTGAGTATTGAAGGTCATCGATAGGAAAGCGCTTACATTATCATTATGTCACTCTTGCAAAGTTGCTTGAAGTTGCCCAAAGTTAAGAGAATGTGGTAGGTCACTATTAGTGTAGTGTTCAGCACTAGACTAGACTATATATTTATTTCAGTAAACTCTACAGTTTCTTGTGCAGTTTGCAAACTTTCCCGTATAAAGCGAAAACTGTGTGAAAAACTGTACGAAAATGCCAAATTTACACTGTACGCTACATCTATACATTTTTTACACAGTTTCTGCGCGCGCATCACCCGCGTCGATTATTACAAATAAACTTTGATAAACCTTTATGATGGTGAATATTTATATAATGTAATATAATAATATGAACAGAGAAATCCTAGATCGAAATTCAAAAATATCGAATATCGACTATTTTATTCGAAGATTTATAAATGTGGAGGAACCAAGAAAAGTATGCTATCCCCTCTGCCTACCTTTTCGGGAAAATGGCGTGATGGTCAGTTAGTTAAAATTAAACAATAAATTCTTGGCGGAGTGGAATGTCAATGCGGGATCATTATACTTAAATCAGCAACTCGTACTTCGATCCACTTTCTAGTATATCTGCGAGGAACTTGCGAGGATGACGAGAGTGTAGAGCTTGCATTATTGTAGTTTGACCAAACAGTCGCACTATAAAATAGTACAGGGTCTGTATAATGATAAATCGTTTGTTAACACTTGAACGACGGATATTAATGAATCTCTAAAAAAAGGAAAAGCGGGCTTTTTAAACCCCTGAATAAAAAACATTCGGCATTACTTATGAGCACTTTATACGGGTTCCGAACTCTGTACAGTTCCTTGTTCTAGAAAAACGTACTGTCTTGTCAAGGAAGACACACTACATCGGTATGATTATTTTGTATAGTATATTTCATATGTTTGCAGACCAGGAAAATTGTAATTACCTACCTAATAATAAAAAATTCCCGTTTTTGTTTTTTGGTTTTTAAAAGCGTTCAACATATCAGATATCTACTTAAAACTTTACTTAAAAAAAACATTACTGTCAAGTCAGCCAAACGTTCGCGTTGAAAGTTCTATATTCCTACATAGTTTTCGCTTATACGGGAACTTTTGCAAACAGCCATAAGAATCTGTACAGTTTTCTGTTCCTAAATATTGCCTTTTTGTGGTTTTTTTGGAGGTTTTAAATGGGACCAATTTTGGTTTTTTATTTAAAAAAATGTTTTTAAAAAAACCCCCCCATATTAATTTTTTTAAAAACCCTTAACCCGTTAAAAACTTTTTACCTTTACTTTAAGGCCCACGGGTTTAAAATTTTAAATTTTTTATTTGGAAAATTTTTTTTAAAAACCGCCTCCCCCAGGAGGGAATTTTAAAATTGGGGGAAAACCTTTCAAAAAGGGCTTTTTTTTGGGAAAAATAAAATTTTATTTTTTGTTTGGGAATTTAAAATTTAATATTTATTTATTTTATTCCGGGTTCCCTTTAAAATAAATTTAAAAATTTTTATAATTTTTTGTTATTCCCTTTTATAAAATTCCAAATTTTGAAAAATTATTTTCCCTTTAAGATTCTGGTTTTATTTTCGGTTTTTGGGAAAAGCGACTTTTTCCCGGCGTTTTTTAAAAAGGTTTTTATTTAATTTAAGGGGTTAAAACCCCCGGTTTTAAAAAAACTTTTTTTAAAACAACCCCCTTCCCTTGACGGGAATTTTTTTTGGCTATGGGGTTTAAATTAAAATTGTGGACCCCTTTATGGCCCTATTTTTGGGGAGAAAAAAATAAATTTTTTGGGGTTTTGGTTTGGGCCCATGGGTTTTTTGATAGGTGTTTTTTGGGTTTTGAAATTTACCCTTACCGGGCTTTTTTTTTGGAAACCGTTATTTTTTGGAAATGATTTTTTGATTTGTGAAATTTCTTTAAAAGGGTTTGATTTAATTTTTCTTTAAAAAAAAAAAAAAAATTTTTCTACACCCGGTTCTTTTTGTGTGAAAAAATTTTGGGTTCACTCCTTTAAAAAAAGGAAATTTTAATTTTAAAAATTTGTAAAAAAATGAAATTCAGTTTTTTTTTGGGGAAATAACTAGGCCCTTAAATAGGGGGATTTTTATTTCCCCCCTTTAAGGGGAAAAATCCAAACCTCCCTTTGTTTGGTGGACAAGCCCAAAGGGTTGGGGTTTTGGCCCCAAACCTCTAATTTTTTCGGTTTTAAAAAGGAAAATAAAACTTTTTAAATTCTTTTTTAAATTTTGGGGCAAAGTGGTTGGCGTTTTTAAAAAGTTTCCCTCAATTTTTCACCTTTTTAAAAATTTATTTTGCCCCATTTGGTTTTTTAATGTTTATCCTTAATTTTTTGGTTTTAAGTTAAGTTTGAAAAGTTTTTGTTTGATTTTTAAAAGGGGTTAAAATTTTTGGGGGTTTTTTTAAAAAAAAAATTAAAAATTTTTTTAAAAATTTATTTTCTTTAATTTAAAAATTAAAAAAAAATAAATAAGTTGTTATTTATTAAAAAAAGTTTAAAATTTTAATTTAAAATTTTTAAAATTTTTTAAATTTTTAAACCCCAAAAAAAATTTTTTTTTTTGATTTTTTTGAAATTTTTTTTTTTATTAATTTTAAAGGAAAATTAAAAAAATTTTAAAAATTTTTTTTTACCAAAAATTTCCCTTGGGTTTTTTTTTTAATATGTTATAAAATTTTTACTTTTATTACGTTTTAAAAATAATTTTGGGTTTTTGGAAAAAATTTTAAAAGAAAAAAAAATTTAAAGCCATTTAAAAATATAAACATAGGGAATTCCAAAATTTTTTTTTTAAAAAAATTTTTTGGTAAATTTTACCAAATTTAAAGGGTTTTTCCCCTTTTAAAATTTTTGTTTATTTTTTAATGAAAAAAATAAAAGGGGTTTTTAAAAAACGTAGTAAAGACCCGCCGGAAAAAAATATTTGGGGTTAAATTTTTTTAAAAAAACTTTTTAACGTGCTTAAAAAAAAATGTTTTTTTCCATTTAAATTTTTTTTCAAAAAATTATGGCCGGGTTTTTAAAAAAAAATCAAAATTTTTTTTTAAAAAATTATTTTTATTTTGTTTTTCTTCGGGGACCCCCGTAAACTTTAATTTTTTGGAAAAAAATTGAAAAAAAAAAATTTTATGTGTTTAGGTTTTTCCCGTTTTGAACTGAGGAAAGTTTTTAATTATTTTTTTTTTTATTTTTTTTCTTATAACACCTTTTAAAATGGGGGTTTTTTTTAATTAATGATAGGGTTTTAATTTCCCATTTTAAACCTTTTAAATTCCCCCTTCTTTAAATTTTTCCAAATTTAAAATTTTTATTGTGGTTTTGAAAAACTAATTTTTGGGGGGGAAAATTTTAAAAAGTTTAAAAAAAATTTTTTAAATTTTAAAAAAATTTAAAAAAAAAAATTTTAAAAAAAATTTTTTAAAATTTTATGTGGAAAAAAAATTGGTTACAAATTTTTTAAGGGTATTTCTGCATTTTTTTCCAAAAAATTTTTTTTATTTAAATGGGGACCTGTTATTGTTAAAATTTGTGTTTTGGTTTGGGGTTTAATTTAGTTTTAGTTTAAACCTTTTTTTTAGGGAATAAAAAATTTTGGTTTAATTGGGGTTTTCAAAATTTGGGGGGCCAAAAAGAGCAAGTAAAAAAGGGAAATCCGGTTTCCCAAAAAAGGGTTTTTTCCTCCCTGGAAAAACAATAAAGAAGGCAATTATTTTTCAAAATTTTGAAGTGGAACCAAATTGGGGGTTTTTTTTTTTGAAAGGGTTCCAGGGGAAGGAAAATCGGGGTTCCCTTTGTAGGGAAGCGGCCGGGGTTGGCCGTGGGGTGGTTTTTAAAAAAAATTTCTTTTTAAACCCCTTAATTTTCGGTTTTTTTTTATAATATTTTTAAAAGGGGTTTTTTATTTCTGTTTTTTTTTTTTTGTAATTTTTAAGATTAAAAGGTTAGTTAAAAAAATTTTTTAGAAAAACCAAAAAATATTTTTACCCAAATTTTTTAAAGGTTTTCATACCGAAATTTTTTTAAAATTGTTTAAAATTTTATTAAATTTTTTTATTTAAAAAAAAATTGGGCCAAAAATTTCTTTTCCCCTTTCTGGAATTTTGGGGGCCAAGGGAATAATAATAAAAAATTAAAATTTTTTTTCCCCTCCAAACCCGGGGCTAACATTAATTTGGGACACCAAAATTTTAGTGAAATTTTATCCTTTTATTCAAAGGTAGGGGAAAAACTTTTAAGGGTTATCCAATAAAATTTTATTTTCCCCCTGAAAAAAAAATATTTTAAAATTAAAAAAATTTAATTTTTTTGGATACCCCCTTTTGGGGGAAGGCCGAAAAATTTTAAAAATTTAAAAATTTCCCTTTGGCAAACAAAATGGGTTTGGGATAAAATTTAAAAATTTAAACCCTTTGGAAAAAAAATTTTATTTTAATTGAAAGTAAAAATATTTCCCCTTTTTTTTAGTTTTTCCTATTATTTTTTTTAATTTTTTTAAAAATTTTTAATAAAATTTTTAGGGCCCAATTTGGCTTAAAATTTTATATCCCTGTATTTTCAGGGGGTTTTTTCTTTTCCTTTTTCCTTTTAAAACGGAAATAATTTAAAAGATAAAAAAAAAAACCTGAAAAAATTAATTAAATTCCCCAAATTTGTGTATGATAAAGGCATTAATAAAATTTATTTTCTTGCAAATTCAGAAATTTCCCAAAATTAAAAATGTGGGTTTGGCACCCATTTTGGTTTAACATAATTTTAATTTTAAAAAATTTTTTCTTATTAAGTTTCTTTATTTGAAATTCCCCCTAAAGGAAAAACTTGGTAAAAAAAGTCGTTTAATTTTTTACCTAAAATAACCCTTTTTTTCCCCTTTTTGGGGCCCATCCCCCGTCTTTTTTCTTTAAAACCTTTATTGGGAAAATTTATAAAAGAAAATTATGAAAAAAAAAAGGGCGAAACAAAAAAAATTCCCTTTTTTTAAAAAATGTTTGGGGAAAAAATTTGGGTTTTTGTTAAAAATTTTAAAATTTTGGGCATTTTGTAAAAAGCAAAAACTTTGGGGGTAAACTTCGGGTTTTTAATTTTTACGGGCCCCCTTTTTAAATTTTTAGTTTTCAGGTTTCCTTGACGGGGGTTCTTCTTTGGGTTTAAAAAAAATAAAAAATAATTTTTAAAATAAAAAAGAATAGAAATTTTTTAAAACCAAAAAGGGAAGGGGGTTTTTGTAAAAAAATTAGGAATTATGAATTATTTGGGGGTTTTACTTCCTTTTTTGAAAAAAAATTTGGGAAAAACTTATTATTTTTTGTTTTTTCCGGGGAAAAATTTTTAAAATCCCTTATTAATAAAAAAATTAAATTTTTTTAGTTTTTTTAAACGTTAAAAATTTAAAAAAATTTCTTAAATTTTTCTTAAAAAATTTTTGTCAAATAACCTAATTTTGGGTTCTTTAATTTAAAATTTTTCCTTTTTAGGGGATTTCCCAAACGCATATTTAAACTTACGTATTTTCCTGCCCCTATAATGGTTTGGGTTTGAAGGTTAAGTTAAATTTTTTTAAAAAAAGGTTTTTAAAAAATTTTGGGGTTAAAACATCCCCACAATTTTTTTATTTCAGGGGCCGAAAATTTAAAAGGTAAATTTTCATATTTTATTAGTTATATGGAGGGGGAAAAAAACAGGGGCTTCCAACCCAATACTTATCCCGAAAAAAAACATTTTTAAAAAATTTTTTGGGACAAAAAAATTTAAATTTTTTATTTGCAAATTTTTAGTCAGGAAAACGGTTTTAAAATTTTTATGTTTACGAAAAGGCCCCTTTAAAAAATTAAAAAGGTTATTTTTTTTTTGTGTTTTTTTTTTTCTTTTAAAAAAAAGGACCTTCAAATTTAAAACCTTTTAAAAGGGTTTAATTAAAATTTTAAAAACCTTTTTTTAATTTTTTATAAAAAAATTAAATTCACAAAAAACCAAGGGGGAAGGAAAAACGGCCCAAACCCCAAGGATAGGAAAAAAAATATTTTAATCAAAAATTAAAAAAAATTTTCTTTTTTCTTTAAACCTTTAAAAAAATTTAATAAAATTTTTTTAATTTTTTTAATTTTTTTCCCCCTTTTTAATTTTTTTCCCGATGTTTTTTTTTTTTATGTATAAATTTTGGTTTTTTTAAGGCCTTAAAAATTAAAATTTTTTTGGGGGGAAATTAAATAGAGAAAATAAAATTTTTTTAATCGAAATTTTTTTTCTTATTTTTTATAGGGGGTTATGTTCCTTTCTTTTAAAATAAAAAATAAATCTTTTAAAAATTTTTGTTATTAATTTTTTTTTGGGGCCCAATAAATTCCAAAATTAAAAAAAAATTTTTTTGGGGAATGTAGGGGGGATTCTTAAAATTATTAAGTCAAAATTTTGGGATTGTTTTTGTGGGGGGCCAGGGGAATGAGTTCGGGGAGGGAAAAATTGGGTTTAAAGGAAACTGCCTTTTATCTTGGTTTGGATTTTTTGACAAAAAAATTGGTAAAAAAAATTTTTTTTGGCCCGAAAGAACTTTAGTTAAAGAAGTAGTACCCCAAAGGCCAAATTAAATTTTTTGGGGTAATTTTCTCGGGGCATTTTGGGGGCACGCGTCATAATAAATAAGTGTATTGGAAATTACCTAAAAATAATTCATTTGTATTTTTGTTACTACTGCCATCTGCCTGTGTTTCTTAAAACATGTTTGAAAATGTTCGATGATAGTTGACTGAAGAAGACGAAAGCAAAAAACCGTTTTTAAAATGGTTCGGAACTTTGGTTAGTAAAACCTTTAAATTTTGTAACATAGATGTCAGCTAAACTCTGGTGAAACTTGGGTTAAACTTACTTACGGCTAAATTATTAGTGGCATTTCAAGTTCTTGTGTTCTACTTTGGTAAAAAAATAAATATATAAATAAAAGAAATGTAATTATTTAAAGGCCAAAAATGAGTTATTGTAACGCATAGGAAATACATGTAATGTATTTGATATTACTTAAGTACCTAAATAAAAATAAAAATAAACTATTTATTTTGTTACCCGCAGAGTAAAAAATAATGCCATTGAATTGAATAAAAAAATTAAAGAAGCAGTATAACGCTTTAAATTGTAATAAACGTATTGGGTTCTTTTATGTTTGTCAAATAACTATTTCGCTTCCTCCAATGTACATACCTATATGCATTCTCCAATGTACGTACCTATATTGGACTCAACTATATCGAATAATACCAGAATGCCGCTATAATGTTATAGATTATAGAAGGTAAGTTTATTTACTATAAAATTTAAGAAAACCTGGCGCATAGGAACGCTCCCATACAACTTTTTTTATTTTCAAGGTGCCGAAATTTCGAAAGGCTAAATGTATAATAAAGATAAAATTAACAGTGTCTTCCAGGACCTAGGTACTTATCCACGTGGAAGAACAGAATTTTTAAAGAATGAGGACAAAAAAACATAAATTATTGGACTTGACAAATAGGTTCAGCGCAAAACAGTTATCACTGACTAGCTTACGAAATGACATTAAATAAATGTTAGTTTTTTTTGTGTTTTACGTATTACTGTTTCCAAAAATGTATATTTTTACATTATTTATCCATATTTAATAGGCTATTAATAAACTCCCAGAAAACCTTTTTTATCGTGCAGATAATTAAATCTAGCAAAACATCACCAACCGCATACGCCATACGCCAACCCCAAAGATAGAGCACCAACCATCAGTCAATCATATTATCATAATTACTTCCTCTCCTCAAACCTTTAAAACATCCTTCATTCATCCTTTTCCCTATCCCTTACCTTCCTTCCCCCTTTCCCATTTCCCGATGTCATATTTTAGTGTATAAATCTTGTAAAGGACCTAATTCAAAATACCATTTTTTCGGAAATTCAGTAGAGACAAGTAAACACCATCCCGTTTGTTCATATCGATTTTTTCTTATTTTTTATAGGAAATTATGTACCTTTCTGTGTTAAAATAAAATAAATACTAAATTTTGTATAATGTTCTTTTTATGATGCCATATATAATATCATTAAAACCTTTTTTTGAATTAGGTCGTATTCGTACTAAAAGTGCGATATGGTAAATGTAGTGGCCAGTGAACGCAGTTCGGGAGAAATATATGGGATATAAAGGAGCTGCCTCAAGAACTCCGATTAGGATTTTGTGTACATTAACTTGAAGTGAAAATCAGAATGCTGCAGACATGACACCTATTATGTGCTAAGAAATGTATTACAATGACCAAGGTGGTGAATTTGGATACAGTGCTCGTTTGTCATATATGTAATGCCTGTACATCAAGTGAAAAAGATGAATAGATTTGAGATTTTGTTCTTAAATGCCTTAATTACTTACTTTTGAATTTTTTAATGTCTATGCCGGATCGGCTTATAGTAAGTTTTTTGGTTTCTTGATTATACGATATGTTAAGTTTAGATTGGTAATTCTGAGATACAAGTTTATTAATATTATGATAATATCTGCATTAACCATACAAATAATTAATTCAACAATAAAGCCATAACTGTTTAGTTTATATTATTAAACCCATATCTAAACATTTTGGTCCGCCTCGTGGCATAGTACCTCATGCACGGTAGCGCATTTGGCTACCGTGCATGAGGTCGCGGGTTCGATTCCCGTAGGGGGTCAACATGAAATATTTATTTACATGTGATTTACATATTAATATTTCATGTATGATACCTTGGACTGGCACTGAAGCGTATGACTGATCATCTTACCTTCATTTAATAAAATGATCAAGAATCACTGCACTTGGTGAACCAATGCAGTGCCCTATGCACCATTGGGTGTGGATAAGGGATAGTAGTAGTAGTAGTAAACATTTAGAACGATTTTTTTTGCAAAAGATTTAAATGGATAAGGCAGATACACAAATGAAAAAGTAAATTTTCTTTGAATGCGATATTTTGGGATAGCTCTGCTCTGTAGATAAAATTATGTTATGGTTTTGCTCCGTCAATACCAAGTTTATTTGATCTCCCTTTGATGGATTATTTCTTTACTTATAACATCGGCAAATTCAAGGTCCAACACGTGTATTCAATATTCATCAGCTTACAAGTGTTGAAATAATATATAACTATATCAAGTAGAAACATATAGGTATATTATAACATTATAGTAATATAATCATTATTGATACAATGGCATGTTACATAACGAGGCTTTCGTTAACCATTAGATTGTACCTACATTGGAATAATTGCAATTACATAATTGATAACATTATCTTCTCGGGATTAATGTCAATATTAGGTGACGTTCAGAACATACTAGCTTGAATCGAGGCGCACAGTTTACACGTACTAGCAATGCAAGGTATCGTACTCCTTGTAACTACTACAATTAGCATTCCCTTATCAACACCCATGGTGCATAGGCCACTGCATTTATACATCAAGTGTAGTGAATTACGATCAATAAATACATGAAAGCAAGATGAACAGTCTTACGCACCAGTGTCCAAGGTATCAAAGTATTTTTTCATTCCCTGTAAAAACGTTTTAAAATACTTTGCACAAGTAAATTTTTTTATTTTTGTTTTTTTATATAGGTACGTTTGCTCTCGTATGGTAAATAACATAAAGGTTTAATTTTGGAGCTACATTATCAAATAGTAGAAATAACTGTGTCAGATGGTAGGAATCATGTTGTGGTGTGCAGGGCTCGATATAAGGGATTCTAATCCGTTACCCTAACAACTAGACTACAACTCGGTTTGATTTTAGTTTTTTAAATTATAATTATTTTAAGTTAATTTTTGAAAATAAGACAATGTATTATGCATAGTGAGCTTATTAGCTTTAAACATATTTGATATTACAATATTAGATAGACGTAGGAGTTCAATTATTAGGATTTGCAAGTGACGAGCATGTTTAGAGCGCGCTGAAAGAAACCTTTCAAAATATTTTAATTAGTTTGCCTCAGCTGTGAATAAATTTAATTAATATTACACGTCATAATTGCCATATCTTGGCAGCCGTTTTGGCAAGCTATAAAGCTACATACTGTCATAAGTCATAATCTTATCACCAGTCAATAGTTGTGAGATGTTAAACATTCAACAAGTAGCCAAAATTGTGCTTTGAAACGAAATTCTCAAGCTATTTATTGCATGTATTTGAGATATTTTTAGACTTGTGTGCTATTTTGTAAAGGAACATTGCATGAAAACATTTTTTGAAAAGAGAAAAATGATGTATTATATAAATCAATTATAGTAAAAATATACTGTTAGTAAGATTTCTTGTGGGATTTACTATAAGATTCTCATTTTCCCGAATATTAATAAGGCTTATACTGAAAGTTATGGTCGTTTAGTCAATCTCAGCTGGGAACTGAATAATATTATGACATATTTGCATGGAATTTTAATTTTAATTTTTGTGAAGAAATACTTGGTAGTTTTTAAAGTAATCTACCAAGGAAAGAAAAATTATATTTACTGGCCAAATTTTTTATATTTTTTAAATATATCTAGTTCATCCTTAGTTCTATGCACTTGGCCCACTTTTTAGGGAGAGTTTCAATGCCGATGGGGAAGTTCTCTTTCTTGCTCTGCAAAAATAGTCCTGCGCGAATTACTTGACTATCGTCCACAAACCCTCTTTCCCCTTAAGGTTTTGGTTGTTCATGGTTCTGTTCTGCCACATTCACGGACAGCAGTTGTTGTTTTCTTTGACTTTGTCGTGAAGCAACTGTATTCCCTTGCTCATTTTCCTTCGCCATTTTACAAGGATTGCTTCATGAAGGTTCTTCAAAACTCTTGCGCAATACTCTCGGACTCTTAGGTAGTCAATTAAAATTAAACCTTCTTTCTCCCAAAAAAACGGAGGACATAATCTTGCCCTCATACGGTTAAGTGCCTAATTTCTCGAGTGGTAGGGAACCCTTGTGCTTCTATTGCATGGATTTTTGTTTAGTGTGCTGAATCCCAGTAGAAAATTCATGTCTCATCCCCGGTCACTATCCTAGACAAAAAATTGCTTTCGTTACAGAGCTCTAAATTTTCCCTTAGAAATTTGAAGCTTCCCTTGCTATTAAAAGCCCCCCTTGCTATTCATGGCGAAACGCGCGCTTATATTGAAATTAAAAAAAATAATCACGCAGGATCTTAGAT
>JAGVSP010006982.1:0-27698 GCA_022494985.1 Micrasema minimum
GGCGCACAAGCAAGAGCTGGACGAATGGGTGGCCTTCATAACGGAGCGGGCTCGGCTGAAGGCGCTGGAGGAGCTGAAGTGGCGCAGCGCCATCAAGATCCAGGCCTGGTGGAGGATGATCAGGGCCAGGAAGGCCTACTTGAAGCTCAGGAAGAAGATGCGGTGAAACCGCCTGTCTAGTCAACCATCCCTCATCATCGCCGCATCATTATCATTTATACAAGTCATTAAGATGATGCACTGTCTGATACGTACAGTTGTAATTCTTGAGCACTAAAGCAATACTTTTTTTAACAATTTTTAGATATTGACAAGAAGCGTGTTTGCATCGTCTTTTTTAAATATTTTATTAGTTAAATTAGATAAATTATTTAAAAAATAAGACAATTCAAACACATTTCTGGTCGACATCTAAAACGGGTGAAAAAATTTTTACTACTGTAGTGCTATATTTTTACCTATGTTTACTCTTCTTGTAAAAACCCTAAACTGGCTTATTCTGTTTGTTTTTTATGTTTACCATAATTGTTTGTAACTGTTTTCTTCTCAATAAAAATAAAATATTCTAAGGAGAATATTAAAAACTACGATTGCATGAAGAAACTGTTGCTGGTTGCGTGACAGAGCATGCTCTTTAAGGCTTTGTTCAGAAAATGCTTGGTTTCATTATTTTTCATCACAAATTTTCAAACAAAAATTAGTCTATGCAGCTCCATATTATTACCAAGGAAGTTTTAAAGTAAGACGGTATAGCCAAGGGAAAATAAGCTGAGATATTTTATGTTAAAATTAATCATAAGGACAAAGTAATTGATAAGAAAAAAATGTTTGAATATCGTGCAATTTGACAGCATAAGCTTCCACATAAATTTGTATGAAATGCCGTCAAATCAATTTTAAATATGTGACAGTTAAATTTCGAACCACGGAATTTTCAGAAATCATTTATCTCTTTTCTGACAAATTTAATCATATTGCATAGAAAAAGAGGCTTTATGATTATCAAGTTGGTAGAGGTAAAATTTTGTAAGTAGTGGAAGTAGTAGTAGAAAATTATTTATAAGCAACATTGTTTTTTCTATCTTGCAAATCTGGAAGAATTAAAATATAAGGTAAGTACATATCGCCATCATTCATATACACTAACTTATGTAAAGTTTACGTACCACAATACAACATATATAATACATCAGGTACTATTTTTTCAAATACTTGTTTCCTTATTCTAGATGTCCTTAGAAATTTACTTCGTACATTGTGTTGTGCACTTAATTGGTGCTATGTCATGTATATTATACGAGTATATTGTATATTTCTAAAACATTATAACTTTTTAAAGGAGTGAATTATGAATTATTATGAATTGATTCTTGTGTAATTTATGCTTTGATTGTTTTCTTTTTACAGAAAATTAATGAAGAAACTCGCAGCTGAACAAAAGAAGAAAAAGAAGAAATAAAAATGTCGCAAACAAATAATTTTTTGATAAATGTTTATAAGTTTCATGTATTTTTTTGTATGAATGAAAATAAACCAAATATTTTAAATGTATACTGTAATAATTATTCAAATTTTTTCATTTTCCCTCAGGATTAGGTTAAGTTAAGTTAGGTTAGGTTAGGTTAGTTATGACATACCATTTTTTAAATTCTATCTATTCTATATCTATTCAACAGTAATGTACTCATCATTATCAATTATTATTATCTTGTTTAAATGTCCCGATGTTTTTTATTTTGCTAAAGTTTTATTTAAAATCCTGTAAAACATTTTTTTGCTTCACTTCATTTGATCACAAACTAAAATAGAAAAGATTTATCAACAACTAGAACTTATATATTGCCTCTGCCTTATTCAAACCCATATCTAGGAATAGCGCCATTTAATTTCTCTTTGTGTCACTTTTTACCGCTTTAAGGCACTTTCCTTACATTATGATCACCTAATAAGGAAAGCCATAAATATTTTGTCTATGAATTTTACAAGTTTAAATTGGCCACACACATGACCGCCACCACGCCATCGTTAGTGGTATAAATTAATATCAGTGTGATCGAAAGAAATGGCTGGAGGAGTTGGACACCAGCGATGGTGTGTGTGGTGACCAAGTTTGTTCCTAAATTTAGGTTTATAAATCTTTTTAAAATTATTTTTCGCATTTTTTCACAACCTAATATAAAATTAAAAACTTAAATTCGTTCATAAATATGTATTCTTAAATAACTATAAAACAGTTATGTACAGTTAGGTCTATTTGACTAGATATTTCACGATAGGTCCCAGAGTTTACAAGCGTTTTCTACCACCTCTTCCATAGGAGAATTTTTGTGGAACATAAAATAACCTTGTACCTGGGCTGGGCTTACTGCTCTGTTGTATGCTGTCACCCTAGAAAATTATAAATAACTCATAAATAATAAGATAAAAAAGCAAGCTCTCGGATTTGATAACAGGTGTCTTAAAGCAAACATTACAATACTATGTAAACTCTGTACTGAGAGCCATAAATTCTCATTAAAAACATAGTTTTTCACCCTTGCTTCCCCCCTCATGCATTTTAGTGATTTTTAACCGCAGTTTGCTATACATGGAGTAACAAAACTCGTAGTACAACCCGAAAACTGGGGAATCTACATCATATTTGGAGTTGAATGTGTAAGATGACATCTTCTGATTGAAAAAAAAAATTTTTTTCGTCTCATAAAAGCTTTCACAAGTATTAAATAAAATTGCACAAATTATAATTATTATGATGCGACTGTGCCTGGATGTAGAAGTCGAGGAAGGCCGAGAAAGACATGGCATGATCAGGAAAACAAGTGCTTGAAAGTGGGCATGTAAGAAGTCGGAATGATTGACGTCCGTGCATGAGAAGATGCATGAATGTGGAGGAAGCAAGAGAAGTATGCAGGACAGAGTGGTGTGGCGTTTATCCTCTCTGCCTACCCCTCCGGGGAAATGGCGCGGTGGTTTGTTAGTTAGTTTTATAATTAAAATGCGGTATTTTATATATCAAAAAAAAAATTCACGAAAACTATGGGTCAAATAAAAAAAAAAATCATTCTACAAAATCGACTCCAAATATGATGTAGATTCACTGGTTTCCCGCTTGTACATCGAGTTTTGTTACACCATGAATTTCTCCAACTCTAAAATAGAGGACGATTGTACGTATGGTGGAGCAACCATAGGTTATGTGATATAGTTAGCCATTCCTCTTAATTAAGAAATTTGAAAATAAAGAAATTGATTTAATGATGTCCTTACTTGTCGGCAAATGTCTTAGCCTGACTTGCAGACTCCTCTCCCCTATAGAACCTCAGGAACATCAGCTGCAGCTGGTGGTTGGAGCAGTGACCGACATGCTCCTTCATGTCCACCCTTCCTGGCCTCACTAGAGCTGGATCTAATCTACAACCGGACAAAAATTATAACTATTATTAACCTGTTGACCGGGCGGGACGCATAAATACGTCAAACATAAACAATATCAGTACGGGTAGGACGTATGAACACGTCCTTCAAATATATGTTGCCCCCTGGAACGGGCGTAAAGGTATTAGGCATCCATACATGTCTCGACATAAATAAACGAGAAAATTTTTATTTAATAGTCTTTATCATTTTATTTAGGCATAAAAAAAAATTTAAAAACAAAATTAAGTCCTCCAGGCGTAGGTATCCATCACGCGACACTTCCTAGTGAAAGAGTTCGCGCCTGTTGCAGTTGCGTAATTAGATAGAGAGCGCGCCCGGTTAACAGGTTAATAATATATTTCTTTTATTTAGGTAATCCATGCCACAATGTTTCAAAAGAGTGGAAAATAACAACGTTTTGAACGTATACAAATACTTGTAGACAAATTACTGGATTATATCAATGCTGGGCTGATATCAGATATTATTGATATCTCAACAGAGACAGAGAATAAGGCGGAATGGGGAATGTTGTAATACATCAAGTGGCCAATGACAGGTCATAGGCCCTGTAAACGCCTAGATAACCCACATTCGTTTCTAGAGTTTCTCTGTCTCTGTTGAGATATCAATAATATCTGAGTGTAAAATAATTTGGCTGTGATGTAAGTTAGATATTAATTATAGGGGTTATTTGGCAACCCAAATTAAATGCCACAAACCCCGTCCGGGGTCTTCTATTCAACGCATTTTGCATCAGGCAATATTTCTGCGGCGCCTGAGATGAACTGTTGTGCGTATTGCGGTGTGAAAAAATTGTGAAATAAAGTTTGTACTCTTACTAAATTGCAATGGTTTTTGAAATTTTCTCTGAACCATCTCCGAACCAAACAGAATTTTTTTTCTGTTTGGCTACTCAAATTAAAATATTCAAAATGTAAAGGCAGTCAACGAGTTAATATTATTAAAAAAATAATATTATGCTTGCACAGAAATTCACTCCACTCTCATTATGTTGATAATGTCGAGAAGAGGTAAACATGATCCTGGCCTACTTTGCCAGCCCCCAGACCGCTGAAGGTGACCTGCTCGTACGCCGGATTCCGCTGGGATTATATATAGCAATATCCTACCTCTCCAGATAGTTGGTGGTCATGAACACAATCCTGGCCTCCGTGGAAGCCACCCCGTCCAGGCAGTTGAGCAGGCCGCTGAAGGTGACCCTGTTGAGGCCCTCGTACGCCGACTTCTGCTGCGGAGTGTCCTCCCGGGAGATGAAGGCGGCGTCTATGTCCTCCAGGAGGATTATGGACTGTTGAGGTGCGACACTGAACAACAAAAAATATCTGTTTATTTACTTGACATTTCAACTGCTTTTACATGGATTGAAAATCAAGTAACAAAACTCGAAAACTGGTGAATCTACATCATATTTGGAGTCGAATGCGTAATATGACTTTTGAATCTAGATTGAAAAAATATTTTTTTAGCCGTTCTTTCATCATCCAATTCGCTCTACATGACCGAACCAACGTAAAAGACCTTTCTTAATTTTGTTTAATAATGCTTATCTCAGCCTTGCAATCTGCTCTAATTTCAACGTTAGTGCACCTATCATACAAAAGTTTTTACCACACATTCGCCAAGATCGCATTTCAACTGCATTCAAAAAAAATATTTTCTTCTAGCTTGGTAAGTAGCAGATTAAGTAAAAAGCATAATTTATTTTTAAAACAATTTTTTTTTGTTTTTTTATGATTACATACTATATGAATTTTTTCTGGCATAATTTGCATATTAATCAATAATTTAATCAATTTCTACGAAAACTATGGGTCAAATCTATAATATTTTACTCTACAAAATCGACTCCAAATATGATGTAGATTCACTGGACTTGTACATCGAGGATTAGGTTATACTGATTGATATTGATTAGGTTTTTCGAAATAACAATAATCTACCTCATGAGATGGTTAAGTCTGTCGTCTGTGAGACCTTTGTCAGACAGGTTCAGGACACAGATAGCGAACTCTAATTCTCCAGCCAGAGCGGTGATGAAGGAAGATTTTCCACATCCTGGGGGACCGTATAGAAGGTACCCTGAAAAGAAAAATCAAATATTGTTCCTTTTTATATTCATTTTAAACACAATTTATCGGAAGGTATACGGAAGGTAACAAAACTCGTAGTACAACCCGAAAACTGATGAATCTACATCATATTTGGAGTGGAATTTGTTACATGACTTTTGAATCTAAGCATTTTATTTGTAGATAGTCTTAATTTGATACTTTTGAATATCATGTCAGTAGACCAAAGAATGAAATATAATGCTGCTAATGAAATTAACAAAATTGTTAAAGGGATAATTCCAAGATATTTGCAAAACAAATTAAAAAACAACGACTTTTTTCATACATATGCAACAAGAGGTTCAAAAAATTTAAGATTAGAAAAGAAAAGAAAAACTATGTCACAGAATTGTCTGATGTATAAGGGCATTAAAATGTATGAGGAGATTCCAGATGATATAAGAAATTAACAAAATGTAAATTTATTTGGGGTTAAATGTAAAAAATATTTGTGTGAAAAATATTAGTGTATTATATTATAGATAAATTGAATAATGTATATTGTTAGGATAAGAATAGTTAGGAAAAAAAATTAAGTGAAATGTACATGAAAATAATATTAGTCTATGTAAATTATATAGTACTAAATAAATATTATAATAAAAATAAAATTAAAATAAATAATATTTTATATGACAAATTGTAAAAATTTATATATTGGGAAAAAATATTTAAAATATTAAAAATCTGTTGAAAACACAACTCGCATGTGGATTCTTCTGTACAAACTCAACATATATCCAAGTTTCAAAAATTTATTATACATGGTTGTCAGATGATGGGCGGAATGGGGAATGTTGTAATACATCAAGTGACCACTTAACCCAGCCAATGACAGGTCATAAGCCCTGTAAACGCCTAGATAACCCACATTCGTTTCCAGAGTTTCTCTGTCTCTGTTGAGATATCAATAATATATAATATTAGTACTCGAGCAGTGTAAAAAGTTGTGTCTGAACCGCCATCTTCAGTCGATATATGAAAAGCTGTATGTATATACCTACATATTGAAGCATAAATTTACCTCTCCTGTAGGGTATCCCTCTGTCCGTGTACCAGGTGGGATTGTCTATGAACTCCCGGCAGTCCATCACGATTCTCTCGGCAACTCCGGCGCCCAGCACCACGCTGCCCAGCGGGCGGCGGCGCCGGGGGTGGCCCAGCGGCCGCCACTCGCTGCCCATGGCCGTGTACATGATGGTCTTGCCCTCGTGCTGCTTCAACGCCAGCTGCCTGGCTGGAAGACCACAGTGTGAGAGATCGGGCTATATTGCACAAGTTCTAATTTGTTAAAAATGAACTGAGAATACTACGTTACAGCTCAAACCTCTTGACATTTGTGCACGTTTTGTTCCGTAAAAGGAAGTATCTAGAACTAATAGATTGCTTGGTGGGGTAGTAGGGGGGACTTGGTGTGCCCTCGCGGGGGCGGCCCATCCCGGGCTGTTTGTGTGTGCGTGCGTGGAGGTCTCAAATTATATCCCATCCCTCAACTCAATTGTATTGTGTCCTTTGTAAGGATAGGATGGTCTTTGGATAGGTAGTGTGATAAGGTACGGCAGGGGACGTATGAAATAGTGTCTGCCAGATAGGATGATAGTGTGAGATGCACACATGCGTTCTGTCCCCTCCCCTCTTTTCCCTAATCCCCCCTCCATTGAGACCCTGACCGCGGATGCACGGGTGGATGTCTGGGATGGGGGGCCTGGCAAGGCGGGATACCGGTCTCCACACGGGTGGTTGTAATTACTAATAAATAATGATCGGGGTAGAAACTAACATCCCTACCACTGTTAATTTGGGCTGACTCTGGTTGGTTTGGGTGATGGAAACAATGACAATTATAATACATAAGCCGAGGCAGTGCACAGTGGTCCCGTAATAGGTCATAGGCTTCAAATATCGATGTCTGAATTATGACCTCATACTACCCCCAAGTAAGTAAATCATTAGCCATACTACCTGAGGGTATAAAAGAAATCCAGGATTTTAAAATAATTCATTCACTTTTTGGCATCCAAAGTGACCATATCGCATTAGCTCTCATTAGCGTTAGCCGAGCGGCAATTACTCACTCTGCGTTCAATTGATAGTTTTCCTAGAAAAAATTTAATTGTGACGGTTGTTTAACAATGAATTTCAAGAAGAAGGTTAGTACATTATTTTACATACTTTTTTTTTCTTTTATTTCATTGGTTGACTTAATTATATGGGTGCTACGCAGTACGTAAAATTGTGTTATTATTTCGTCCTTCTTTTTATTTATGTAAACTTTTAACTTATCGTTTTTTATCCTGCTTCAACGATTTCTATCTCAAAATGTAGGCATATATCTGTAGTTTAAGAATCATGAAAATTTTGTCTGCGCCAACTTGCGCCGGGAACCCATTTTGCCACTCGTCGTAGCACCAAATGACACCCGCGTAGAAACTATACGGAAATATCACGTGTTACTTTTTAGTGTTTTAATTTATTGTTATTTTTTTTAGGTACCATCTATAAATTTTCTTATACACATATGCATTTATTGGACATTTGGCTCTCCGTAAAAGAACATAAGTCCCAGGTAGAGAGAGGAGTCGGCACGTCTTTCACGTGTTGACACAACCATTACAGGATATCACAAATATTGATACCAACAACCTGCAAAACCATGTTGCAAATATATGTAATAAA
The DNA here is from genome assembly GCA_022494985.1 of Micrasema minimum. Lineage (NCBI taxonomy): Eukaryota > Metazoa > Arthropoda > Insecta > Trichoptera > Brachycentridae > Micrasema > Micrasema minimum. Next base: position 8,229 of record JAGVSP010006982.1, read on the forward strand.
TTGTCAGCATATTGGAAGAAGGTTGACCGCTCAAAGGTCAAACTGATCATATTCATTGCAGTAAGTGCTACATTTGTAATGCAACGCCGAAAGAGATTAACGATATCCAAACGTGTTTATCTAAACCAGTAGACACTAGCAAATTGGAATTTGGCTTTTCTCCTCTTCATTCGTGGATCCGATTTTTTGAATATTTTATTCATATATCTTACAGAATCATATTAAAATAAGGGCAGTTTCGAGGTGAAGAAAACAAAACCCTTCTTTTACAAAGAAAAACAATTATTCAGCATAAATTTAGGGAACGATTGGGTCTAAATGTTGATATGCCGCGTAGTGGAGGAAGTGGCACTTCTAACGATGGAAATACTGCTCGTAATTTTTTTATAAATTCGTCTGTTTCGGCTGAAATTACGGGATTAGATAATAGTTTGATCGACAGATGCTGTCACCAGCTGCAGTGTCTGGCTCTAGAAACTGCTCAAAACTTGTTCATGGCTTATCCGTGGTACAATTTACCACCTTCCGTGCACAAAGTTTTGATTCATGGGTCCGAGGTGATTGATCATTCGTTATTATCAATAGGGGAGCTGTCCGAAGAGGCTGCAGAGTCCTCAAATAAAATTATCAAATTATTAAGGCGCGATCATACTAGAAAATATCAAGGATTGTTACCAATTACCGATCTTTTAAATAGACTAGTTCTTAGCTCTGACCCGTTTATATCTAGTTTAAAAAAAATTACCACGCAAGAAGAAGTCTGTATTATCAGAAATGGTGTGTGGAGATGTTAAATATTTAGGAATTAGGTATTTCATTAGAATTACCCTTTTAATGGATTTACTTTATTTGATTTATTAAATGATGTATTTAGTGTATTTAAATAATAATACTTTTAATTAAAAAAATCTCAAAAAATGTGTTGTTTTTTATGTGAATTTACTTATAGTATCAAAAAAATTTGTAGGTACAGTAACACACGTCATGATTGGTAATTATTACGATATAACCCCCTACCGACCGCCCTTCTTAGGCCGCCGGCCGTCTGTGCAGTGGTAGGGGGTGCAATGAAAGCATTTGTTCGTATCGTAAATTCATCCGTATTTTTATCACACTAACAATCTTTAAATCGCAGTTTAGCTTGTTGAAAAATCGGTAGAGTTGTGCTGGACTGAAAAAAGACTCAATAGTCTTTAAAGCAGTCTAGGGAAAGGGTGGGGCTTTCATTGTAGCTCACACCTCTGCCAGATAGGATGATAGTGTGTGATGCATACTGTTATTTTATAACCGACTCTTCTGTTTTTGTTACAAACTTTTGTGACATTGCCGGTTCTTATTTTGAATTTAAGTTGACACTTTGGTTGAAACTACCGATTCTGTTTTGAATTTGATTAAAAAAATTGGAAGTAGTGTGTTTCAAGCAATGCTGTTTATTTTAGATAGATGGGTTATTTTCTTCTGTTCCGTCTCATGTCCTAGTCCTGGGAAGATTAAGACGATTTGTTCTAAATCCTAACTTGTTAGAGGGAAACAGAATGATTAAAATGTATATGTAGATAGTGGAAGATAGATAAAAATAGTTGTCTTTGTTTCACTGCAAAATACAAATGGAACATAAAATTTTAACAGTTTTGTTTGAAATAGCTTGTCTAGTGTTAACTTAACATGTCTCTGGTTTCAAGACAGGATTTGTTAGAAACTGAATGTACAGCCCGATTGTAATCAGACTGAATATTAAATCGTTTTTCATATTTTGCTTGACATTGCCGTTTTTGTTTGCCTCAATTGTAACACTGACCTTCCTCTAATATGTTAAAGTAGACGGCTTTGTCTCTGCCAAACGCCGTGAGCGTTACTGTCTCCCAGGGAACTCCCATGTGTAGGTCTAATGTGTGTTGCTCTCGCGTACGCTCCACCTTTATCCATGTACTTTTATATCTGGAAAAGAATTCAATGGTCAGAATAATAATAAAATAAGCCAATTTCTATGGTTGTCGAAATCTCAACCGATGCAAAGCTCTAGAAATCATCAGTTCATATCTTCAGTTCATAAAATACAAAATACCTGAAGAAGTGCGTCCCAATGCTAGGAATAAAATCATATTTCGTATTCACATGACCAGTTTCCTTAAGTGTAAACGAAGTTTCAACGCTTAAATGTTGCGTTGATTTAGCTCCTTTGACCGTCATCCAATGAAGCAGCCATTGGTAGGATTTATCTCTACACGGGACTTCTAAAGTTATCATCAACTTCCGTCTGAGTACAACCAGCGCTCCGTGTAGACCATGTCTCGCGAGAGCGGCAGAAGCTCCTAATGCAAATAAACCCGAACCGGCGCCGAAATACGGATTGTCAGAGAGTGCAGTAATATATTCACTGATAGTCATCTTAGGATATCAATATTAGACCACTTTTAAGTTATGATAAATGTTTTTGCACAATATTACATCACGACATGACTGGAAATCTTTGTGGAAATTGTGAAATTTGAAAGTTAAATTTTAGGTTATGTTTAGCTGTCACTTGGAACACTCAAATGCGCATGTCCGCAAAGTGGTGCACATGCGCGTGTAGAAAAAAATAATTCCCGCGATTTTCAAATTTGACAGTTGTAGATAACTTGTGTTAGAAGCCGAAAGGGCACAAGTGACAAATTTAATTGCCTACCTACCGTATGAAAAAAATAATACCTACATGTTCAGTCATGCATGATTCGTTTTACTGCATAATTCATCGTTATTTAATTATTTTATAATAATGTAGGAATTAATTCAGCGTTATTCAAATAAAGTTGGTTTTAGATCGATCGGAAAACAACACACTTAAGACCAAAACGGTAAGCGAAAGAAAGGCTCAGCGTTTGCGAAAACAAATTAAACAGTTTTCGCTTTATACGAAACAGTTTGCAAGCTGCACGAGCTGAACTTAGGATAGCACTTAAAAATATACATATTTAACGTAAAAATTAAGAAACGTCTTTTACGATGGTTCGGTCATGTAGAGCGAATGGATGATGAAAGAACGGCTAAAAAAATATATGATCCGACTGTGCCTGGATGTAGAAATCGAGGAAGGCCGAGAAAGACAATGATCAAGTAAAACAAGTGCTTGAAAGTGGGCATGTCGAGAAGTCGGAATAATCGACGAGCGTGCATGCGAAGATGTATGAATGTGGAGTAAGCAAGAGAAGTGTGCCAGGACAGAATGGTGTGGCGTTCTATCCTCTCTGGTGATGATCGCGTGATGGTTAGTTAGTTAGTTGGCGTATCTTTTGACAGACCGTACAGTTTGCTGAACAAGGGACTGAGTTTTGGTCCCGCCTGCATATCCCGCCGTATAAAAATTAAATAAAATTAAATAATCCAATTACAATTAATTGACATCTCAGGTGACGAATTTTAGTGATTTTAAGTTTGCTATTTATCTCCAACTGAATTTGTATTGACACTGACTTAAAAAATAAAATAAGTTGGTGAGATACAATAAACTACAACTAAAAATTACTAAAATGCTTCTTCTTCTAGAAAAACGGGGATTTTTAAGATAAATCTCGGCTTTCCAGCTTTTTTAAATGTGTTGCTGAGATTTGTATTACATCATCTCGGTTCCTGAGCATACAAAAGGTTAAAATCGACAAGATTTAATTCCTATTTTCAAGCACAAGGCGCTATATAACTTGTATATTCTAAATACACAGTATGAAGTTTGTAGAAAGCACTGAAAAAAATCTTCAAAAGAAAAAAAAAAACTTTAAAACGTGCATTACTATCCCACGATCTTTTATAAAAATTCGGAAAACCAAAATATGACAAAAGATAAACAAACCCATTTGATATGGCTTAAAACCATTCGAAACAAATGGACCATGGTTTCTGATCGATGGGGTTTGGTAAGCGGAGTCATGGGAATCCCGCATGTAATATTTTCTAAAGTAGACACCCTCAATATTTGGTGCGTAGGTAGGGTGGGTACCTAGATAGAGAAGTGAAATATTGTTGGGAAAAGATTTGAGTTGTATGCGGGTCAGATCAAATTAGTTTTACGGTAGATACCGGAGGAAAAATTTATATTTGATTAATTTTACGGGATTATTTTTTTTATTCTTTTGTAAAATCAGTTAAAATAAGAGCTTATCGAAAGAAGTAAAATTGGCAGTTAGTAGGTACATAATGGAGTTCTGGTACCAACCCAGTGAAGCGTGGTGTTGGAAAAAATAAGGACGAAAGTAGACTGAATGCTGTTAAACGCGAATGTGTGGTAAGACTATGTACGATAGATGTACAAATGTCGAAATCAGAGCAGAGTGCAAGGCTGAGATAAACATTATTTTCACAAAATGAAGAAAGGGATTTTATTTGGTTAGGTCATGTGGAGCGAATGAGTGATGAAAGAACGGTTAAAATAAGTTATAATGCAAGTGTGTCTGGATGTAAAGATGGATGAGAAAGACATGGCATGATCAAGTACGACAATTACTTGAAAGTGGACATGTGAAAAGTCGGAATAATCGGCGTGTGTGCATGAGAAGATGTATGAATGTAGAGGAAGTGAAGGAAGTGTGTCAGGATAGAGGCGTTCTATCCTCTGTGCCTACCCCTATGGAAATGGCGTGATGGTTAGTTAGTTAAAATCAGTTCAAATTAATTTATTAATATTGTTTCTTAATTTACTTTTCTTGTATGCACCAACGCGGGTATTGATATAGCAAATAGCGTAGAGAATAGATCTCTTTGGTTACCACGCGACTTTCCACGTTTCGTGGAACCTAATCCTTTGATGCCCCCTTTCAAAATTATTTTTCCAATGTAATTTTGGAATCCGGAAGCTGCAGATCCTCAGTTATAAGTTATTAGACATAAAGCAAGTACTTTACAATATAAGATATACGATACCTAATACTTACATAAAGTGTACATAACTACGTTAAAAGTTGCGGCACTTTTATTTATTACTTGACAGAGTCCGTAGATCAACATGTGGGTTGTTAGAACACTGCGGCGATACTTAAAATGGATAGAAAATAAAATTTAAAAAAGTTTAAAAAATCGATAGGAAGCATTATCGACAAAACTAAGAAAGGGCTTTTACAGTGGCCATGTAAAGCGAATGAATGATGAAAACGGCTAAAATAATTTATAATGCAAGTGTGCCTGGATGTAGAAGTCGAGGAAGGCCGAGTAAGACAACAAGTACTTGGAAGGGGACATGTGAAAAGTCGAAATAACCGGCGTGCGTGCATGAGAAGAATTATGAATGTGGAAGAAGTTAAAGAAGTGTGCCAGGAAAGAGTGGTGTGGCGTTCTATCCTCTCTACCTACCCTTTTAAGAATCTATAATTTACTTGCCTACTCGCATCATAAATACAAATTTAAGATGGCGAATTATTATATCTTCATTCTTCATATCTCTTGTTCATATTTCTCTTCATAAAGGGTACGGTGCATAGAGTACAGCAAGCACAATGCATTTCTTGATTATTCTAAAGCTAGCTTTATACGAAACAGTAAACTGTGCAGTCTGAAAACTGGCACGTACAAAACGAAAACTGTATCGCCGACGCGATGTTTGGCTGACATGACAGTTAATGTTTTTTTTTTATGTAAACGTTTAAGTAGATATTGGTATATTGTATGCTTACTGTAAACGTAAAAAACAAATAACATATCTACATGATTAGCTATATGTACAATTTCCTGTGAGCAACCATACGATAATAACTTGACTTACAATCGCGCTTAAAAAATACACATTATTTAGCGCGTCTTTTGACAGACTGCACAGTTTTTCTGAACAAGTTTATAGTCCGCATTATTATATCTAATATTTTACGAATTTTGTGAGATACGTGTTACGATTTTTTCAACTCATCTCTCCTCGTTTCACCATCGGCGCACAAATATTTCAATTGATCCAATTTAACCCCAATTGACGAACCAGCAGTTTTTTATCTTAGAGGGGTTTACCGTCAATTGGACTCAAATTGGTAATGATGGTCATAGTGACGCATTCCTCCGCCTCTGCACTCTACACCACGGTTTTTCAACATTTCACACACCACACAATGTCACATATTATCGATTTATTTGGAAATGCAATAAGGATGATTTCACGATTTCTGCCATCTAAGTAATCTGATAAGATTAATTTCTTTTAGGATTTTTATTTTTTATATAATATTTTATTTATATGAACAGAAGGTTATATTTCCACGAGTTAAAGCTAGAACTCATTCTAGAACCATTATATTTAGATTTTTTAAATTAAATTTTTAACTTATTTTTTAATTCTATTTATTTATTTATTTTATATGATTACATTTTGCCATATTTTTTACTCCATAAAATACCTCAATTTTTCATGGCTAGTGAAAATATTTCATCATCATCATACCATAACCGCTCCCTATGTGGAGCATATGAAATCCACAAAACTGCCTGATCGGCCGCCAGTGTCCCGTGCTTCCTCCCAAGTCAAGTCTAACGTCCCGCAGCTCTGACGAAAACCGCCGACGATATTGTCAGCAGTGGACGGACCCAGTACGCCGAGAAATCCTGATGCCTTGTAAATATAGGCAAGCATGGTTAAGGCCTCGGGAGGCATAGGTAGTTTATGGCCTAGGGAGTATCCGAAACGCCTTCGCCGAATGACAAGTAGATACCAAGGGTTACATCTGTGTCCGGTGCTTCATTTGTGATCCTTACAAAGTCAAACCACCGCAACACGTCTAAAAATTGAATATATAATAAAAGACACCTATAAAAAAATTAAGATGAAAATAAATACAATTTTATACATTTAAAATTTAAAATAAATACGTAATTTACAATTTTACGGAACAATTTAAGTTGTAGGTTCAGAATAATACAAATAAATAACATGTATTTTGGTTGGGTGACTATCTCAAGGCACTTTTCTGGGCCCATCTAATAAAGCCACTTTTTCGGAAATAAAACCAAAATCAAATTGCACTAACATAAAAACAAGAAAACATATTTCATACAATCTTTAAGTGTTGTACCTCATTGAATTAAATCATAAAGATATAGGTAGGTAAGCATAGTGGTAGAGCATTTGGCTACAATGTGTGAGGTCGCGGGTTCGATTCCCATAGGGAAATAATATGAAATATTTATTTACATATGATTTTCATATTAATATTTCATGTGCGATACCTTGGACTAGTACTGGAGCGTATGACTGATCATCTTACCTTCATGTAATAAAATGATTAAAACATATACACTGCACTTAGTTTACCGATGCAGTGCCCTATGCACCATTAGGTGCGATAAAGGGAAAGTAGTAGTAGTAGTTAGAATACCTAAGTATATTGAATTCAATATGAAGAATATTGAGTTTTAATAAGAAATGGAAATATCTTAAAATTGTTTTACTTAAAAATGTTTTTCACTTGCCGTACGATACACATATAAAAGATTTATACTTTGAGACAAAAATCATGCCCTTTCACATGCTTCCTACATACGAAATTACTAATTCAATATTACACACACATTTTTTTATTCAATGCACACAAACATCGAGACCACTTTTAATAGAGACGTTCATCAGCACAACACCCGTTCACGCAACAAAATACATTTAGAACCTGCAAATACAACCAAATTCGGTACAAGATCTCTAAAATACAAAGCATTTTCCGAATTTAATTTGTTACCTGACATGTTTAAGATCCCTGTATCTAACTATCGAAACAGGACCTCTGATTTGAAGAAATACTATTTTAATAAGTATTTTGAATGATACCTTTTCTACTTGCATCGATATAATATATATGGTTTTGCTGTTACTGTAATAATTCACTTTATTGTTTCTTTAGGTTTTATGTTTTCATTGGATTGGTTCTGTTTTTTGTATATATTGTGTTTATTTTGTGATCTAAGCGATGTCAGTAGTGCTCCAATACAGTGCCCTATGCACCACTAGGTGCGGATAAGGAAAGTAGTTGTAGTAAAACAAACAAATTATAATATTAGTGGAACTTTTTCCTGGTAGGTAGGTATTGAACAGCGCATGGGGACTACGCATGTCTACTTTCTACTGTGAATGGACGGACGGACGCGACCGTCGCGACGCGTTGGCCGACTTCCTCATTAGCGTCAATTGAATAAACGGCGCTTATTTCATTGTTCGGTATTTTTAGATTTTGTTGAATGCCATTCACATATTTGCTTAGAGAGAAATTTAGCATAATGTAAACAGGGAGTTATAAAACTGAGTGAGAGAGCCGGGGGTATTTAAGTTCTACAGGTATTATTGGAGCGCTCAAGTAAAAAAAAAAAACAATAAGTAATCATGTTGTTGAGAGGATTTTCAAATCTATTGTCTTTTAACTGTAAATAGCTGACCAGTCCAGCTTCCGATTAATTTTGATTTACCTTAGCGACACAAAACAGAATTGCTCTGGTCGGTTGAGCATCTAGCAGCTTCTAGTGCCATTTCATTAAATATTTAAAACCCCGTAAAATTTATTCCGCGCGAATACCTACCTAGATATTTTACCATAACCATGAATTTACACCTAAGAAAATCGCCCTTCGGGAAATCGCATAAAATAATGTAATTTTGATTTCGGCACTGTTTCATTGAAACTGGGTTATTTAAAATGTTATATTAAGAAATATATAGAAACATGATCAGTGTGGGCTATAACGTGGTATTTTCAGTTCATTTTCGGCGGCAAATTAGGACTGAGGGATCGATCCCACCTCCACCCGCGACTGTTATAGAGTCTTTGGAGACTCTCTGTCAGTCACGCTATTTTGTGCAGGACTTTAAATTTTTGTTGTTGCAAATGCATAAAAAAATTACGGGGCCAAAGTTTCGAAGTCAAGTTAAGTCAAGAGGGCGACAGCATCGATCAAGTCAAAAGTAAATAACGATGCCGCCACCCTTACGATCCCTCAGTGTCTCCGTATCAAAATACATTTTTACAAAACACGTGAATATATAAAAACGCGAATAAAATAATTAAAGTCAGCAAAATGTGCCGTATTATAAGCTTAGAACAATAAAAAAGAATAAAAAAAGGTGTATAAACAGAAATTTGGCACGGGTCGTCGCGGGTTCGATTTCCGTAGGGAGTCAACATGAAATATTTGTTTTCATGTGATTTTCATATTAATATTTCATGTATGATACCTTGGACTGATACTGAAACGTAAGACTGATCATTTTACTTGTATGTAAAACGATCAAGAGTCACTGCACTTGGTGTACCAATTGCAATGCCACCCAAGGGAAGGATTCTGACAGCAGCGGAGACAAAGGGGGGACCCCCGACTTAAAGCACCCCCGCCCCGTGGGGAAAGGATGACACAAGACACCGACATCGCTTCCAACCCGCCAAGGAGCAAGGCAACACACCTGGTCATGGTCATCTCAGATCTTTAGGTACAACGCAGCACCCAAACCGCTGGAAGGCCCTAAAATTCTCCACATTCACGAGGAGGTCTGGATCCCAGACTGGCCTCGGAACATCGCACATACTAACTAACTATCACGCCGTTTCCCCGTAGGGGTAGGCAGAGAGGATAAAACGCCTCTGTCCTGACACACTTCCCTCGCTTCCTCTACATTCATACATCTTCTCATGCACATACGCCGATTATTCCGACTTTTCACATGCCCACTTTCAAGTACTTGATCATGTCATATCTTTTTCGGCCTTTCTCAGCTTCTACATCCAGGCGAACTTGCATTATAACTTCTTTTAGCCGTTCGCTCCACATGACCAAACCAAATAAAATCCATTTCTTAATTTTGTGAAAAGAATGCTTGTCTCAGCCTTGCACTCTGCTCTAATTTCGGCATTAATTTGTACATCTATCATGCATAGTTTTACCACACATTCGCCTGAGAGATCGTATTTCAACAGCATTCAGTCTACTTTCATCCTTCTTTTTCCACATACTCCGCAGCATATTATCCGGCAAATTAGGACTTTTAAGTACCTATGGCATTCCTGCGGTGCGATTCTCTTAAGGTTTTAGACACTTCTGCGCATACGAATTCAGTACAAAATCGTATGCGCAGTAGTTGAAAAAAGTTAACAGAATCGAAGCGCTGGCGCTGACGCGATATGAACACAGAAATAATAGCTAACTATGATTGGTATGGAAGAACAGCCGAGGATCACGTGACCTTGCACCTCTTAATGCACCTAAATATATATATATAAAAAAAAAATTTATTTATATTTATTTAGCACTATATAATTTTTTACATGGACTAATATTATTTTACATTACACTTATTTTTTTTTTTCCTATCATATCATTATACATTTTTCAATTTGGCTATAATATAATACCTACACTAATATTTTTCACACACATATTTTTTACGTTTAACCCTAAATAACTTTACATTTTGTTCATTTCTTATTTCATCTGGAATATCCTCATACATTTTAATGCCCTTATAAGTACATTAAACAATTCTCTGTGACTATTATATTACCTATTTGAGGCCAAAACAAGTAGATAATACTAAACTTTTACCGAATCTACTCGTTTGATAATCATAAGGCCTATTCTTTCTCTCTATATAAGTGGGTAAATTTATGCGTACCTACTTTATACGGGACCGAAAACTGTACAGTTTCTTGTTCAGTCTGTCAAAATTAAAGGCACGCTAAATATGTATATTTTTTAAGCGCGATCGTATGTTACGTATATTATCGTATGTATGTGTGTGCCAACGATAGACCAAATCTATAAACAATATTCTATTTTGGAAATTTATAAAAAAAAACAGTTAAAACACTTTGAATCTAATCTATCAATGAGATACCAAAATAATATAAAAAATTCCAAAATTTCATACAAAGCATTTCGAAAATAGTTTCTCATATAAGGGAATCATGTATTGTAATGAATTGCCCAATGAACTAAAAATTATTAATGTCTTTAAGAAATTTAAATTTAAACTAAAAAAACACATTTATTTCAAACAACTATAATCACTATCTTTTGCTTACTTAATTGTTTCTTTTGCATTTTAGTACCTAGATTTATTTTTTTAATTTACTTACAATGATCACTACTTTTATTTTACCTTATTGTACTACTTACATTAATACTTTATACTTATATTAGATTACTACTTAATATTATGTATTTTTAGCGTAACCTCCCTCACCAAGCACAAGAGCTTGTCTTTTTTATTGGTGAGGTAAAGCGTTATGATTATTTTGTATAATTATTGTGTTATTAAGCTTTGTAAATTCGATCATATATTAAAATAAATAAATATTTTTTTAAAAAAATTATAAAAATTAAAATGTTTGCACACAGGAAATTGTTAATCAGCTAATAATGTAAATACTTAGTTTATTTGTTTTTTCACGTTTTTAAAAACATTAAATATAATATCTGCAGCTACTTAAACGTTTACATTAAAAAAGCAATAACTGTTACTGTCAGGTCAGCCATACATCGGCGTCGCGTCGACCATTCAATATACCATACAGTTTTCGCTTTATGCGGGTCAGTTTACAAACTGCACAAGAAACTGTAGGTACAGTTTTCTGTCTCGTATAAAGTAGGTAGGTACGCATAAGTATTACCTACCCACTTGGGTAACGCTAAGAAAATATCTTCGGCTTTAGAGATATGGATTAGGGGTGTCTCACAGTTCACAGTGCCAGTTCACCCCGTGGAGTCAGCAAGGAAAATGGGACCTGATGAAACTAACAGCTCCTAATACAATGAACGGGCTGATTGTCTCTTGTTTAGCTTCATTAGACACATTTAGGACAGGATCAAACTGGCCGGGAGCAGGGCCATCGTGTGATGTGCCGTGTCAGCAATTATTTTATCACAAATAAAAAGATGTATGGAGATGACATGCAGTGATAAAATATCAAAAAAACATACCTACATTATAAAATAGGTATACTAGATTTTCGGTTCCTATTTTTTTTTACGGTGGAGTTTGGAGTTCTATATTTTAAATGCCAATTTTACAACATGAAATTAACTAACCAACAAGCTATTTCTCAGAAGAAGTAGGCAGCGAGGATAGAATGCCACACCTCTCTCTCCTGGCACATTTCTTTTGCTTCTTCCATGTTACGCATATACCTACCTACACATATCCACGCACGCCGATTATTCCGACTTTTCACATGTCTACATTCAAGTACCTACATAGGTAAGTACTTTTGTATTTGATCATGCATTATACTCGCATTATAACTTCTCTTCGCCTTTAAAAAAATTAAACAATTACTGAAATATTGCCATTCCTCTGCATTTCATTATACTCGTATTATATTTAATAACTTAGCGAGTTTTCTTTAAAATATTTATTTAACAGAATGTGAAATTAAATATTAATTCAGAGCATTTTAGATCTGGGCTACCTTCGATTTGTTGAAAATAGTGCCACAATATATATTTTCATAATAAAATGTACTATTTTTTTATTGTTTTGTAGTTATAAATCTGTCTCTGTCGAAGGACCTATATACCGCGCCACAACTAGTCGTTTGATCCCAATCAATCTAAGGCATTAACAATTTGAACAATTACTATTAAAACTGCACATAGTCCCAAACAAGAATCCCCTACGGTACCATCCACCAGCCAACAGCGCCTCCTACACCAATCTAGCTCAACGTCCCTCCACCACCCGTTATTGGACCACTTAAGCCATTATTTACCAATCGAAACTCCTTTTTTATTATTAATAATAATTCCCACTGTTTACTGTTGATTATAATTAAGGTCCGCCTCGGTCTACTGCCAGTTTTCATTGTCCTGCATTCGTACGTCCAGCACTGACAGATGTGCGCGCGGGAAAACGCTAGAAAATGGCGGCCGTGAAAATTCGGAAAAGTGTGACGTTTGATTTGGTTGCGTTTGCTTAAAATTTAACAAAGCTCAAACCTTGTGAAAGTACCTACCTGCAAACGGTACTGCAAACGGTAATCTGCGATTATTTTTAAATTATTCTTTTGTGAAGTGTTTTTTTGGTAAATTTCCGGAAAATGTGTGCCAATCAAAACTTCAAAATGGTGAACGGTGTTTTGTCAAGCTTTGTGGAATATTTTGTGTTTGTGAAATTTGAAAATGGATAAACTTCTCATAAATGGATTACCTTGAAAAATCGTAAGTACCCACTTGCCTAATACGTAATTATTACATTATTTTATGAACTTTATTATATTTCTTTCGTGTGATTTTTAATAAAATATTGTTTTCTTTCAAATTATATTTTGTGCCTCTGTATTTTCTCTGCATCGTGGTGTGGCGGTAGCGCGTTGGGATTCTATGCAATAAGGTTGCGGGTTCCATCCCGATTTGGGTCAATATGAAATGTTGGACTGGCTCTGAAGCGTAAGACCGATCTTGCCCTCATGTAACAAAGTACCAATATTCACTGCACTTGGTATAACAATGCAGCGCCCTATGCACCATTGGGTGCGGATAGTTTTATTTTTATTTTAATCGTCTTTATATGGGTTCTATAGATTTTTTATAATACTATCTGTATCCCCTTTTATTCAACTAATTAACATCACGCCATTTCTCTGAAAGGGTAGACAGAGAGGATAGAAAGCCACACCACTCTGTCCTGAGTCCTGACACACTTCCCCTGCTTCCTCCATATTCATAATACATCTAAAGCATCCAAAAGGAGCCTTTCGCAATATCAATTACCTACACATTTCTTTTAAATATATATATATAACTTTTAAATATATATATTTTTAAATAAATTACTCCTTACCCTTATCCTACATACGACTCCGACCCTTTGGTGCATGTGACACTACTTTTGTTAACAATCATTTATTACGTTATGTATCATAATCGGCCTTACCTAAGATATGCCGGTTTACACAGACTTTGAATGTAGTGAAATATTTTACCTATGGATGTTTACAGAGGTTTCTTACTCTCAGCTGAAATATCAATTGTAAGTAATTTAATGCTAGTTCGTCATAGGTAAAATCCAGCGAATTTCCAGGACGCTTAGCACTCATGTAGAATTATTTATAATGGAGATAGGTAGGTACCTACTAAAAGTACTAAACATGAACTTTAGAGGCTTGTAGGTAGGTAGGTACTCCCCAAATCGATGTTTGGAATAAACCTTTATTATTATCAGATATTATTATTATACCATTTATAATATATTATTCTTTTCAAAATTGGTGAGTGAATATAAAGTTTCAATCAGTGTATGATGTACAAAAAACCTACAAAAAGGAATAAATGGTGGTATTTTTTTAAAACCTAACTTAACTGTTTAGTGACAGGTAGTAAAAAAATTCCAAATAGAAGCGAATTAGCTGTCAAAATTTTCAAATAGGGAACATACCTAATAGTATGATATAAAGTTACTACTACTTTCCCTTATCCGCATCCAATGGAGCATAGGGCACTGCATTGGTATATCAAAAGGAGTATATCTTGATCATTTTGTTACATGAGGGTAGGATAATCAGTCTTACGCTTCAGTACCTACCAGTCCAAGGTATCACACATGAAATATTAATATGAAAATCACGTGTAAATTAATATTTCATGTTGACGGGAATCGAACCCGCGACCTCATGCACAGTAGCCAAATGCTCTGCCACTAATTGGAGGGGTAAGTAGGTAGTATTTTATTATCATTGTGGGGGTTAAGCACCCTCCAAATAAGTGTTACCAGCGTTTAGACAATGATATTATTGATAAGGGGTTGACTCCACATCCGAAATATGATTTTCCCATCCCGCATTTGTACCCACATGCTCCCACAGAATCTGCCACGCGACCACCATCATAAAAACACAATTAGAGGGGGTACGTTCATGAAATCACCTGAAAAAAAATGACACAAAAGCGCGCGAACGCCCCGCGCTGCCATTGGACAAAGGAATAGACGTATTTCAGACCCAAAACGTTGTAAAGAGAAGTAGCTGTGATTGGGAACGAGATACCCCGCATATAACATTTAGGGGCTAGATTTCCTTGCGTCAGACTCGATCGCAGCCGCCTAGCGTGGCAGTCGGACTCGCTATTGGTCGGAAAGTGAACGAGGATCCTCCTCGCCACAAATATCGCCACAAAATTGGCTAACAAGTGAAGAATGATTTCAGTTAGTTGACCGTTGATTAAAGTCATTTAGTCTTCGGACGCTGGTGCGCTCGTCAATAGATGAACCCAAATTGTTTTATATTAAAGTTAATAAATTGGGTTTAGCTCGCGGCCCTGATAGGGTATTATAGCAATTTTACTCAATCAACCACAAATTTAATCAACGCCAGTTAACTTATTTGCACTAATCAAGCGGAGTGTATTAAACTTATGTCGCGGGGATGTTGATGGATCCAAATCAACTCAATTGCCCGTTATTGCTATTGATCCGATTCAATTATCGAGATGCTAATTTCGAGTTTAATTAACGAAATCAAACCAATCACGTGATTTGTAGCAAGACCTAATCGGACATTATTCGCGAACGATTAATAATCATCGAATTAAGTTATATGAAAAACAATTTACTAATCAAAAACAATCCAAAAGTGACCAAAGAAGATAATTATTTTAAACCAAAGTTTTCAAGAAAAGTTTTTTTTAAAGTGATACTATAATAAAATTTACCCAATGGAAATAACCATATTCAAGAAAAACAGCCTTTACATAATATCAAGTGATACCTAAAATATACAATTTTTAAAATCTTTAAATAGTAATTACGTGAATGATTTCAAATCAATCAAACGCATTTTAACTGAAGGGAAAATACCTCAAGTGAGATAATACGGATTTTAATATTTTGAAATAATAATAGACACACATGAACTATGAAGTCATTTAAATAGTGAAATAGTTTTTTTAAATAGAAAAATAGCAACACGCATCCAATTAAACAAGAATCGAATTGAAATGGAGTCGAACGGTTTCGATGACCAGATATTCCAAGATTTTCCTGGTCAGAGCATGACAGCACTGCAAACAGCAAATGGCGGAGCAATCCTGAGCAGCAAGAACTCAATCCACCACCCAGACAGGAGTCCTGGCAGCATGCACTCCATCCAAGTCATGCTGGGCATGCAGCAGCATCACCACCATCAAGACCTGATGCTGGGAGTGTCTCCGATGAGCGGCAGCCCTCCCCACAAGTTGGAGCAGTGCCACGGAAGCTTGCAGGGCCATGACATCAACGTCATCTTCCACAACCCTAACCTGGACAGCCCTGGAGGGAACGGAGCCATGAAGAGGAAGGCTGATGAGGGCATCATGCTGCAGCCGGTTGTAGTCAGTGAAGCGCCAGTCACTACGTCTAAGAAATCGGAGTCCAAGAAGAAAGGCGACAGCAACGGCGTTAAAAAGAAAAAGACGAGGTATTTAAATGCGATAACAAATATTTTGAGTGTGTTCAAATCCCAAATTATTCCCTTCTAGACTTTCTTTGTTTCTGTTGAGATTTCAATAATATTCATGGACACCAAAGGATAATTAATAAGCTAGATACGATAAGCGGATAGGGGAGAGTAATTAATAGTAGTAGATACGATAATTTTAAGTTTGAGTTCTGTAAAGGTTTTTGTATGAAAAGCGATCGCTGACGTAGGCAATGTAAAAACCAAACATTATTGTACCTCGCTTTAATTAGCGATATTAATATGTCCGATTTAAAAACGGATGGCTCCGATGAATTTGTGATTAATTTTCTGCATTACCTAATGCGCACTTTATATGGGACGGAAAACTGTACAGTTTCTTGTTCAGAAAACTGTACATACAGTCTGTCAAAAAACACGCTAAATGTGTGTATTTTTTAAGCGCGATCGTAAGTTATTATCATATGTTTGCACACAGGAAATTGTTAGTATAGCTAATAATGTAAATATATGAATTGTTTTTTACGTTTTTAAAACCGTGCAATATACCAGTATTTACTTTAACGTTTACATTTTAAAAAAAGTCGCGTCGGCCATTGAATATTCCTTCCAGTTTTTGCATTACACGGGATAGTTTGCAATCTGGACGAGAAACTGTAAAGTTTTCTGTCCCATGTAAAGTGCGCATACGTTTGGATTAGGTACGCAAAAGATAATACCCATCTACCTACCAACCTCCCATATTTTTTATAGTATATATGCGCGACCCCATAATCCATGACGAATTATTATTTAATAGAAAACTCGCTCTCCAATAAACATCAGTCGTCCGATGGTTAAACGAAGTACCATCATGACGGGACTATTTTTTTTCATCGTCATTTTATTTTATTTTTTATTTTATTTTATTTTATTTTATTTATTTATGGAAAAACAACAGTATCGATATATGAACGTAGTATACAAAAAAAAAAAGCATGATTACCAATTATAGTTTTTCACAAGTATACAATTCAATAGAAAAAAGAAATATAAGAAATAAAAATAAAGAGTTATGAGGGAAGGATAGGATGATAGGGATAGGTAAAAGGAAAAGGAGATGACTGGGAATAGGAATAGGATTACCTTTTACAGTCTATAAGATTTCAAATAATTTTAATTTGAAATTGGGTAGTCTGATGTTAAAAATGTCAAGACAACTACAGTATTCATTGAATTTCGCACAACTACGATTTATAAAAGAATTTTTTAAATAATTATTTGATGGTGCTAAATTATAAAAAAGATGACATTGTCTAGTGAGTCTAATTGGACAATGAAGAGGTATCTGCTCTAGAAGATAGGGGCTCTCAATTACATTATTTATAACTTTATACAAAAAACATAAATCAGATATATTTCTACGCTTAATAAGTGAAGATAATTTATGGAAGGATGATGATTCTTCGTAAGAGTTAAATTTCAAATGAAGCTTACCATCCAACATTTTCAGAAATTTATTTTGAATACGATCGAGTTGAGCTATGTATGTTGAGTATTGAGGGTTCCAAACGACTGAGGCGAATTCGAGGTGACTACGAACATAAGCGTTGTATAAAGTAACAAGAGAGGATGTATTTTTTAAACGGTTTAGTGGTTCGAAAAATAAAACCTAAGTTTCTGTAGGCCTTACTAACGCAAGCTTCAATATGAGAAGAAAATAAAAGTTTCTCGTCCATTATGACACCGAGGTCTCTCAATTCAGTTTTCCTGGTCAGCCGACTATTGTTAATTTCATAATTAAACACGATTTTTTTATTTTCCTTGTGAACGTAATGCTAAAACATTTGTTGACATTTAGATAAAGCTGATTTAGATTGCAATATGACACTAGATTATCGAGATCGTTTTGCAACATGAAACAATCGTCTACAGACTTGACTCGTATAAAAAACTTGGTATCATCAGCAAACATGAGAAAATTTTGTTTAATATATTTTTTGATGTCGTTAAATGTATATTAAAAACAGTAAAGGCCCCAAGTGGGATCCTTGAGGAACCCCAGAAGGAATCATGATGTAATTAGAGATAAAACCCAGAACGGCTACCGCTTGGCTTCTATTTTTAATATCATCATACCATATCCGCTCCCTATGTGGAGCACATGGGTTCCACAAACTGCCTCCAGGCTAAGCGATCGGCCGCCAGTTCCCGGCATCCTCCCAAGTAAAGTCCACGTCCTACGTCCCGCAGCTCTGACGCAAACTGCCGGCGGATCGTCAACAGTGGACGACCAGGACGCCGAGAACCTGACGCCTTGTAAAATAGGCAGACATGGTTAAGCCTCTCGGAAGGCATTATTATTATTATTATCGATAATTTATATAGCGCCGTTTTCGTATAAATATACCTCAAGGGCACTTTAAATATTGAATTTAACGGCTCGGGAAATTTAAAGTGGGTGAAAACTCAATTTCTGAGTAGAAAATACCATAATCAAAATTAATCAAAAGATTTTGAGAACATATAGGTCTTAAGTTTCTTTCGAAACATCACTTCACTCTTACAGTTGCGCACTTCTGGTGGGAGAGCATTCCAAGCCACAGGGCCCGCTACCGCAAAAGCGCGCTCTCCAAATTTTGTGCCCTGATATAACCCTGCCTATAGCTGTAGATGTAGCTGATCTGTCTTTCAGTTAGTTTATCTGGAATGCAAAGCTCTTTAAAATACTCTTGAGCGGCATCATGCATGGCTTTAGGCCAGTGATACTCAACCTTTTTTGACTCCGGGCCACATACATATATTTGTAAAGCTTCGCGGGCCGCAAGTGATACCTTGGCAAATTAAAATCCGCGTCGGGGGGGGGGGGGGGGGGGTTGTCGTGTAATAGTATATATCACTTCTATCAGCATACGGTTTATTAAATATTAAAATAGTGATAAAAGTAAAACTCAAAAGTAACATGTATCGTTTATTACAAAATTAGTGTGATATTTGATATTGTGATAAATTTTCAACAATTTTAGACAAATCGGGCTCATAATTGCTGCATGCTACCCTCAATACGTCATCAAGGTGAGAATCAGTAAGTCGATTCCTGTATACATTTTTTGCATATTTCATT
>JAGVSP010006987.1:0-25850 GCA_022494985.1 Micrasema minimum
TTCGTTTTATCGAACAAAGCGTTTGGTAATAATGATGGTCCTTTATGTTGAATAATAATTTTTAGTGAAGCTCATTTTACTTAATTTATCACGCGGTAGTTTAAATTACAACGTGTGAAGGTTTAATTAAAATATGAAAATTCTTTTTTGACAGAAATTCTAAAACAGAGACGTAAAAATGTTTTGTACGCACATAATATATTGACATCTGCAAATTATAGTCTGATTTAAAATAACCTAGGTAGGTACCTACTTTTATTTTTACTTTCTTTTTTGTTCGAACATTTTATTTAGCTAGTAAAAATAATTTTATACAGCTAGTATACAGGTTGTAACAAAACTCGTAGTACAACCCGAAATCTGGTGAATCTACATCGTATTTGGAGACGATTTGTGTGTTATGACTTTTTATCTGAGCTTGAAAAAATGTTTTTTTTTATAAGCATGGTAAATTAAGTAAACTGCTCAATTTCTTATTAAAACGCATTTTTTTAATTTTGTTTTCTTTATGAATAGTATTAATTTGACTAAAATTCGAAAAAAGAATCTACTTCGTACTCAATTTTCTCGAAAACTAAGTCAACAAATAAAAAAAAATTATCATCCAAAATCGAATAAATATTATGTGGATTCACTGGTTTCCCGGTTGTACATCGAGTTTTGCTACACCCGGTATACAGGTAGTAATTATATACTAGTATTAACTGGGGTATATATTTTTTTCTTTTATATAGATTTGTAATGTTTTTACACTACACATAATACTTACATATTTTTAACATGTAATGAACACACTAAATTGAGCCTCTTCGAACATTAATTTTATATCTGGTACTGTTTATATTCTTTTAATACAAATTATTTTAGTAGGCAAATTATTTTATTTTTCCAAATGAACGCCATATTGAATTTCTCATTTTAGAGCATTTTGTTAAAAGTGTTTCCTTCAATTTCCAAGAAAATTATAAAGTACAGTTCACATGTAAGATTTTAAGTCTCTTGTAAGTATTACAGAAAATTTATAATGATCTCTTACGTAGTTATTTTTTAGTGTTCTGAAGCAATATAGTAAAATGTAAATGGAAAATTTAATTTCACATTAATTTGAAAGTTACTAAAGCACAGCCAAAAACCAAAATTGTAGACCTACATAACAACAAATGGACATAAATAGCTGTATTGCGTACTCTACTATTTAAAGAAGTGCATTCTTACGTCATTTGGTGAACCTTTGTCAAAATATAAAAAAAACGATGTGAAGTGTTTTAAAAACGTATTTTTTGACGTGATAACGTCTAATAAATCGATGAACGCCGGCTGCACACACGAAAAAGCATGACTTATTGTCACGTTCCGCCTGAGCCGAGTGTGCAAGCGAGAGCGCGGAACAAGCGATAGAGAGGCACGATCGGCCTAAGCGTTCGGTTTGTGACGCATCTATCTCTCTTCCACTCCATCGGCCGATGCGTCCGAGCGGAAGGGAGACAGCAGCAGCACACAAGAAGAAAAAACAAAAAAAATGTTAATTTATGGAAAAAAATTTATTTTCAATGAACTCCTGCTTTGTATTATACAGAATAATGATAATTCATGAATAATAATTCAATTCAATTCATAAAAGTATGCTATTTTTCATCAATGTTTTTTATGACGTTATCACGTATAATTACCGACCGTAAACCGACTTTACAGACAACCAAAAGTTTTTAAATAAGTTGTATTTATCCCAACAGTCATCATAGATTCAGTTTCTGTATCTGGGAATGTATCACATACGAACTAATAGAGTATCAAATACCATTTTCAATGTAAAGCTTTTCATTGACGACCCCTGTCACATCGTTATTACACTTTGAACCGGATAACGATCCACTTCCGCTTGTATCTCTCAGCATGAGACGGTGTCACCAGATTAATACCCCCATCCCCTCCCACGGTCACGTGACGCGACGCCTGAATGCAAATGGACGCCTGATTAAAAAGCGACACCCATACAGCGTAGTGACAACCGAGCGACGGAGCTTTCGGCGCCTGGTGACAAATGACACGAAAGCTTCGATACAATTGGAAATTGAAAATAAATATTGAATGGCTTTGGAAGTAATTTTTTGCCCGTTGTGTGACGAGCACGCGAGAGGTAGTAATTAATAGAACTTGTTTTAATTTTATAATCCGAAAATGTACCTACCTACACTTTTAAACAATAATTAATTATTCTTGTACTGACGACTACTTTTCCTTATATACACTCAATGGTGCATAGGGCACTGAATTGGTACACCAAGTGCAGTGTTTCTTAATCATTTTATTACATAAAGGCAGGATGATCAGTTTTTACGCTTCAAATGCACTACCACTATGCTACGAGGCGAACATTATAATAGAGTTTTTCAAAATAAGATAATTATTAGAAATCTAATTACATTTCTTACCTTGAAAATAAAAACAACGTAATATAAAAAAAAAATACTTTCTGGAAATTTTAATAAAAGGCAAGTAAATTTTTACTTCGTATACACGAATATTTAAAAAACGGTAGGTATGTTTACAACGTATTTTTTGCACTCATAACAGCTCCAGGGATTCAACACTCCACTTTTCCTTATTATTTACCTGAAAAGTGTTCTTCCAAAGTTATGCATTTCCGCTTGCAATTTAAAATTACACTTAAAATCGTGTTAGACAGTAAGGGGGTGTTTAACTATTGTGAATGCCTACAATATTATGGAATATAATATAAATATGACCAAAATAATAAAATTAATTTAAAAAAATTAGTTAAGTTGTAGCTTCAAAAACAAAACGAAAAATACTAATTAACGCATACTTACAAACACATATTATGTTGACATTAATTTTTTTTATCAAAGAGTCACGTCTAATAAAGGAATATTTTTGTAAACACGATTTTAGTAGAAACACTTTATTTTTTTAACTTCGTGGTAGTACGAGTACATAAAAATTAAGACAACGGTACATTGTACAGTTTTCTGAGCAATTTATACTGTGCAGTGTGAATTTTTTTTTTACACAGCACAGTTTGAACTGTTTGTAGGCATGTGCAGAACGCGACAGTCAGACGTTTCAATGTTGCCGTAATAATAATCTTATAATACAATTTTAACTAGCTCGAGGCCACAACAACAATCAATATAACAAATAACCAAAAAATGAGATAAATAATAATTAGTGACTTCACCGTATTGTGAGTCCGATGCGACGGCCACAGATGGCGCCTGTGTAGCAATATTAAAAAAATCAAATTTTTCACTTAATTTTGTGAGTTTTCATTCCGAAGCTAATTAAACTGCATCCAACTATGCAATTGAATATACAGCCAATACTAAAACCTACCCGTTGCTAGGCAATAATACTCGGATGGTTTATGATACGGAAACACCAATAGTCAAAATACCTGAATGCACTGGGATGGTATCTCATGCACCCGGAGCGATCACGTACATATACCGGAAGTGACGTAATCCTCACCGCTATGTTCGTGGTTCTAATATTTTCCGGATATCCGCCAGGATTCGGAATACCTCGTATTCCGTAGGTAAATCAAAGGAGACCGGAGTAGTGTACACGGTACAGATAAACATTTTAACATGGAAATAAATATTTAAAACAAATAAATTTAAAAAATAATTTTTCACACATTTAAATATGGAGAATGGATATAATATAAATACGACACTAATCTAGTACTGCTTTTACTAACGTTTATATGCACCTAATGGTGCATGGGGCACTAAATTGGTACCCCAATTCCAGTAAGTTTATCTTGATCATCACTTATCACCGGACTCCAACTAGATGAGTATTTATATATGAAGTAGATTTTTAAATATTTGTTTAAATGAAAAATTTCGAGTTTCTTATGACATACTCAAATGTTTCAATTTCGGGGCTGCTTTCAAATAGTCGGAAATAACTGTGCTAGAATACAGGAAACAAGTTATGCCAGAGTAGGATTAGAACCTTGAGATTCTAATCCGCAGTCCTCGAATCTACCACTAGGCCACGATTAAGATGAATTAGATTTGATTAGAGTGTAGACCTCCAACGTCGATTTTATACCATAACATTTAATTTTAACAGAAATAATATATTTCACTGGTTATGTGTGGTGTGGTGTGTACACATAAAATATCCTAGGACTAGCGTTGAAGCATAAGACTGATCATCTTGCCTTCACGTAACAAATTATCAATATTCGCTACACTTGTGTTGTGTATCAATGCAGTACCCTATGCACCATTGGGTGCGGATAAGGGAGAGTAGTAGTATGTGAGATACGAGCAGGTACATGTACCTCTGTATTGATGCTAAATTCACGGTTAAAATAATAAATAAAAGGTAATTTTACTTTTTGAAAAATATCTATGAGTATTGTGTGGGAACATACTTTATTAAAATGTTACATTATCAATAAAAAAATAATATTTACCAATAAAAATATTTTTCAGTCATTAAATATCGATAAAGCGTCTTACTACGAGTATAAAGATTTTCACATCCCCAAACTAATTATTATTATACCAATGAAAAATCGGAAATAATTTTTAACAATTAATTCGCATTTAACGTAGTACTTGTCAAAACTTTCAGAGAACATTCAGATGCTACATTCAGACAACAGAAATTTTAAACTACGTTTTTAATATTTTTTTTGCAAGTATTTTGGCTATTTTTATAAGCATTGAATATGCTGCACCGTGTTAAAGTTAGGTAGAATGAATACATATGCGCATCATACTTCCCTGGAGTATATTATTTGCATAGGGAATGCTGGGGTCATAAACGAGTTCAGGATTATTCCCTCTTGCTAATGCCAATATATTGAAAACTCCAAAAGCGAAGACTGCCTTTATGACCAGTTGCAATTAAAAGGTCATCGCTTGGAAAAATATTTTCAAAATGCTAAAATATTATCAGAGGGTAGTAAACTCTACCGAGGGATTAAAATGCATTTAAGTGTAGTTTATGATACTAAAGTAAATAAAATGTACGGTTCTATTTAAGTCAGTAATAACTAATGGAAAATTATTTGGCCTCGGCTGTTAGTAAAATATTGTACCGCATATTCTAAATTTATACTTATGAACTAAATTGAAAGATAACAAATAAATTCAAGTAGGTAGTAACAATTTTTTTTTGTTTTTTAATTTAAAAATAATGTTTTTGTTAAATAGTGTTCATTAGCGGGTATATTGCCTATTGGAAATTTATATTAACCGAATAAAAAAATAAAAGTACGTTGGTTATTTAAATAATAACGTGAACGCAAAAATATTTTATTCACAAAAGAAAGAAAGAAATATCATGTTATACATACACGAGCATATCATATTATTCAGTATCTATGCAGAAAAGGGGGAAGGAAAATGTAAGAAAAGGAATAAAGTTTAAGGAAGAAATAGGAAATGTTTTTTAGGAACTGTTTCGGCTCCTTTTATAGCGAGTGGGAGTTGATTCCATAGTCGAGTCGCATCCGTTGTCAATGACTTAAGAGCTTCGAAAAAGAATTTCAGAGAAGTAACATTCTATACTTTGCCTAGTGACAGCTAGTGACCCACTACGTCACTCACTACGTCATCACCAGGCATCTACGTCATCAGTAGACATCTACATCGCACTTTTCAAAGTGTGAGTGTATTGGCCTAAGTGCTGGAGTCTTAAGACGGTGGAGTTTGAAAATAAGTGATGTTTGATAATAAGCCATGAAGCGTATACTTTTAGATAATTGGTATGAAAACCGCCCTTTTGAATTGATAATTTTTCGAAGCTTAAGAGTAAAAGAAAGAACTATGGGCAGGAATAAGCAGTGTATTTTGATCACGTGATCGAAGAGGTAATCCGTGAATTGAAAAATAAATAAATAAAGTTTTCACTCACGTAAAGTGAAATACCGAGTACTGTTTTTACTGTTTTTAATTTCCTAATTGACTTTGATTTATTGCTGTAAAGTAGCCTTAAAATAGAAGTTTATTATAAATATCCCTTATTTATAAAATATTTCAATTAAAATAGTGATTAATGTTGTTGACAAAAATAAAACCAATAATTTATTACAATTGAGCGTGTTGGTACAGTGAAAGTCATACGAAGTTTACAAACGGTAAGGTCAATCGTGGGTGAACAGTGAATACCATTCTTGTATGTAACAAAACAGAAAAGTTACAGGACAGTTTTTTCTGATATTTCTCTAACCGTATAAAATAAGACAGTTTCTGATAATAATTGTCTAATTTTTAAAGTTAATGTTTTACGGTCGTATCAACTAATTTTAATAAAGAAAACTAGCCTGGTAACCCGGTGAGATAGTAAAATTATTTGTGTTTTCAAAAACATTAAAGTCATAATATTTGAAGAATTTTAGATTTATATCTGAAATAATTGTTATTTAATTCAATATTAATACTACTACTACTTTCCCTTATCCGCACCTAATGGTGCATAGAGCACTGCATCGGTACACCAAATGCAGTGTATCTTGATAATTTTATTACATGAAGGTAGGATGATCAGTCGCATGCTTCAGTTTTAGTCCAAGGTATCACCCATGAAATATTATTATGAAAATCACATAAAAATAAATATTTTATGCTGATCCCCTATGGGAATCGACCCGCGACCTCATGCAAGGTAGCCAAATGCGCTACCACTATACTACGAGGCGGACAATGTAAATACAAGTTATTAAGGTGTCACCTATTTTTAAAATACGTCAACAACTTTTTTATTTACGCGGTATCGTTCATAAACCCTGTTTGATTTTTCATGTTAAACAATGTACAGAGTGTAGATACGTGATCCTGGTGTAGATTTGTATGTAAGGTGACATGTTTATGGGGTAGTTGTACTGCGACGCTATTTCGGTAACACAGTAAACGATAATCATGACATTGACGGGAATTTATGAAACAAGCCGCCAAAATGACATAATTATACCGGAGGCACTAAACTCTCGCAATAAATTTGGCCGGGAACACAGCAACGCTCACATGAATTACTGTCGGATCATATAACACATAATAAGGATTTTACTAATTATGTTTTGTTATATTTTATGATTTACTTAACTGCAATGATATTAAGATACCAAGATACCTTAAATCGTCGGTATGAATTGGTTTACAAAAGGTCATTAGCTCAACTTATTAGTATCAATTTAAAATTGTTTTACAAAGAGTTTTTAATTTTAAAATTTTATAATCAGAAAAATCAGCACAGATATCTATTAATCCTCATTAAATGGCGATAAGAGGGATGTAGTGATGTCCACATGCTCCACATAGGAGCCCGACTGCGACACGGTACAAACTCCGCACACTTAATCACATACATTGACCGATTAGGTCAGAGTACAAATTCCTCACACTTAGTAAATACATATTATACTCATACATCAGCCCTGAAGATAACCTCGGTAATACAAAGCCCACAAACACGGCATAAAAACCCAGGAAAACATAATCTGTACTGTAGGAAGGTTTTATAAGGTTTGAATTAATAATAAAAATATGTGTATTTGCGATTTGTAACAATTTTTGTGTTAGTGGCATCAAATAAAAGAGACGAAAATTTGCATGTTAAATGAAAGTGTCTCATTGTTCACCATCATACAGTACTCGCTCCTAATGTGGAGCATATGGATTCCACAAATTGCCTCCAGGCCAAGCCGTCGGCCGCCAGCTCCCTGTCCCGCAGCTCTGATGCAAACGGCCGGCGAATTGTCTACAGTGGACGTCCAGGACGCCGAGAGCTCGATGCCTTGTAAAATAGGCAAGCATGGTTAAGGCTCTCGGGAAGCATTGTTGGCAGTCGTTTACAAATCAGCTAAGACCCATAAATCAAAGTTCATAGCGTGTATCAGGTTACTGTTTACGTTTTTATTAATTACTTTAAAATTAATAGCGTCGTGTTTACGTTGTATGACGCAAATGTAAGAACATAAAATAAGGTGATTACACAAAACTTCAACCCCGAATATAGCGATTCATTATAAAATTTGTATTCAAATCCATGGTTCTGGACTTCCACTGATGACAATCCGTCAGAAGATAAAATCAGGACTATGGCAATTACTTTCTAATACAAGTGAACCACTATATGTTGAGTGTGTCCAAATTCTGAACATCATTTTAAGTGTGTCCAAATACTTGTAGAAAAAAACTGTATTTCACCAAATGCGGGCCAACATTAAACTACGATTGACATCTCAACAGAGACGAGAAGTTTGGAAGGGAATATGGACATCTAGGCATTTCCCAGTAGGTGATACAATTCAATCAGAATCTCACTTACAATCGGAAAGGTTTCTGCTAAAATGTTAACCAATTTTCTCAACAGATGACAGAGAGTCTTCATATGTGAAGCGTTGCGCCATTTCACTGTTTACATACAAGTTCTGATAGGCAGATATTGATATAAAATACTAAGCTAAATGGTAAATTTTGTAATACATCAAATAATGACAGGTCATTAACCCTGTAAACGCTGAGATATTCATATTCCCTTCCAAACTTCTAGTCTCTGTTGAGATGTCAATTGGAATACACTGCAATTGGTTGAAAACACCAGGGAACCTGTACTGGACTGAAAGTCGTATGCGACACTTCGGAATGTCGAGTGTTTTTGCACCAAAGATCACTCGCCATTTCAAAGTGTCGCTGATTTGACTAGTCCAGCATAGGGTTCCAGAGCTTCAAATGTAGGCTTCAGGTGCAGTCTTAACTGCTCATTTAAGACGAATCACGCATTAAATAAGCATTTAAGTTGGTACTTGTTTTTTATAAATCTATTCAGCAGGGTGTACAATCATACATGACAATATTTATGAAAAAACCCACCCCACCATATCCCGGTAACATTTGTTTAGTTTACCTCCGATGGTAAGTCACGCGACCGCCCCCAAACGGCTGATTAGGCTTTATAAATCACCCGGCATATAACAGGAGTAACCAAAGCAATATTTAAGTCTTGCTTCACGTCTTTGTTTCCTAGGTCTTGAGTATTGAAAGCATTTACGAGCAATCATTTATCGCTAGAAAAGTGGGTCACCTGATTAATTCATGAATATTTTGTGATATTTTTTGGTTTATAAGGATATATGTAGGTATGTTACTGTACAGGTAGAAATGTTTTGAAACGTGTAAAAAAAAATCAAGCGCTATTTATACGATCACCTTGTTTTTATTCAAAGCTTTATCTGCAAGCCTTCGAACAAGAATTCATTGGAAGGGGCGTTTCTATACAAATTTTCTTAAAATAGACGCTTCCTAGTGTTTATTTAACTTATTAACAAATTCCACCGCCTGAAGACTCCGGCACTTAGATGTCTAATGATGACGTTGATGCCTTTTAATGACGTTGTGGGTGACGTAGTGGGTAACTAGTATTATTTTTCATGTATGGAATGTTACTTCTCTGAAATTCTTGTTTAAAGGCGTACATACACAACATTTTGCATACAAGATCAAATGAGAAAAAAAATCGCATCTTGATTTAAAAATAATAATAATTAAAACAGATCCCTTTTCTCCATAATAAAGTCTCAAAAAGTATGTAAAATGTGAAAGTTTCGTTGATTTGCTGTAAGTATACAAACATAATTAATTAGGACAAAAAAGACATCATATTACTTTAGTATCTATGTACGTGTACCTACCACACAAAATATAGTAAAGTCTGTCGGTACATATCACATTATGACATGATAATAAATTGGTAGATTTTATTAGTGAGGACAAAGATACTCGTATCATAGGAAAGGTGGTTTGTGATACGAAAAGTAAAAAATGCTGTTTCCATTTATGAATGTCATCCCTTTACTTGAGATTCAGAATAAAATTTGAATAAATTTCCCCAACTTCCGACAAGGTGTGGCCCTGTTACAAACAACACAGATAGTAACATACACATGCCTTTATTTGCTACGGAAAAGCATATTTCTATGATATAATATGAAATTCCTCTTTTCCCTTTGGTACTTACATATACTTAAAATAATATTACAACATTTTGGGTGTAATTACAAAAATGAAGTAATTTGCTAATAAAATACTCAGTTTCAATATCAATGCATAGATGTCGCTAGTTACGCGCTTGCGAATGGTTTTCAATTCGTAACATATAAGCAACATCAAAAATGTTATCTGGAGTGGATATTCGCTAAAATAAGCGGAATGGGGAATGTTTTAGTACGTAAAGTGGCCACTTAGCCCAGCCAATGACTGGTCATAAGACCTACTTCATCTCTGTAGAGATATAAAAATATATTAAAATAATATAATACGTGTATACATACATGGGGTAGCAAATCTCGATGTACAAGCGGGAAACCAGTGAATCTACGTCAAATTTGGCGATTTTACGCATTTTTTTTTATTTGACCCATAGTATTCAAGAAAATTGAATACGAAGTTGATTTCTTTTCTTATAAATCTTTGCAAATTGTCATCAAATATCATTTATATAGTCAAAATTATAGTATCCATAAATAAAACAAAATAAAAAACTGCATTTTAACAAGCATTTGTGCACTTAATCTTAGGTAGGTACTACTGAAAGCTTTTATGGGGAAAATCTTTTTTTTTCAAGTTCAGATTAAAAAGTCATATTACACATTCGACTCCAAATATGATGTAGATTCGCTAGTGTTCGGTTTGAACTACGAGTTTTGTTACTCCCAGTATTTAAAACGAAATTTTTTCCAAGCGTCCGGTATTTAAAAAAAGTTTTTTAAAATTCGAGTACGGAGAGTACTAAATTACTTAATTAATTAATCCATATAACAGAGGGACTACATCACAAAAAAAACTCTCCAAAAAAAACGAAATGTGACCTAACCTTGGAACAAATTCGTAATTTACACCTAACTACACCCATTACTACTCGACGGAGCCACCATAATAGAACAACGAAGACCAAAGGAACTTAAGCGACATTTTGACAGTTATTAATGAAATGGCTTCTTAGTATGTATGAATTTTGTTTTTCATATCAAATGATAACGACTGTGGTTTATTTTTTGGTTTGCAGCAAACATAAATAAAATAAAATAAATTATGTGAAATCTGGACAAAGATGAGAGTAAAGCATATTTCTCTCTAAATAAATGTGACGAGATTTTTTCTTGCTATTTAAAGAAAGTTTTCCTTTTATTTACTTTTCAGAATGAATATTGGCATTTAAGTCAGTATGAATTACTAACGATTTTTATATCTGACTACATACTTAGATTAAATATAAAATGTCGCTTCTCTGGTCTTCGGCGTGTATTTAAGTTGTTATAATAATAGATAGTAAAATAACCATGTACGTGCACATTGCACATGCACCTATTATTATTAGATAGTTTCATATAGTTCACTCTATATGGTGTACCAATGCATTGCCCTATGCACCATAGGTTGCAGACGAGGGAAAGAAGTAGTAATTATCAAGTGATGTATGACGTGGAATTGACTTTTTAAAGTGCAACAAAGTCTGTGGATTTATTAATTAAGCCTCGCTCGGCATAGTTAATAATCTGTCACGTGGCAAATTGGAAATCCAACTGGTTTAGTGATTAATATTGTGTTGACGCGACAAATCTAGGGTGAGTTATGTATTGTGACTATTATTATTATTATTACAGTACAACCTCCTTAATTATAACGAAGCCAAAATTAACGGAGGCTTTTCTCTACGTGGTAATTAATTGTGAAATAAGAATCGAAAAGGTCAGACTCGTTAGAAGACTTAAAGTTTAATTTTGTCGTGAACTAAAAAGTTAAGAATGTTTTTTATTTAATCCAGCAGTGGTCGTGCGGTACCAATGATATGTCACCCTAGATAAAAAAGGTTAAAATCAACAATATTATGTCAAAGAATTTACTGACTTAATATAGGTGCTTGTGTGTTTTGGACAGTTCAGGAGAATCACTCAAAATCTTGTGATGTTACAAATATAAAATAACATATTACTATAATTTATTTATTTATTTATTTATTGACGGCTAATTGCCTTTTTAGAAAAAATACAGTGTTAAATACAGTGAAATGCATTATTAATATTTACATTAAAACAGAGTACTTCATGTGAATATAAAAAATAATTGTTACAATAATTTATTAGTATTAATTTGATTAAATACATGATATTTGATAAAAATTTGCAAAAAAAATTCGAAAAAAAAACAACTTTGTACTCAATTTTCTCGCAAAATTATGGGCCAAATAAAAAAAATGTATTCTACAAAATCAACTCCAAATACTATTGTGCATCGAGTTTTGTTACACCATGTAATGAAATAAATGAGTTACCCATTATTTGTTGTATAAAACCGATAACCTAGTTTGTTTTGTATATATAAGTATAAATTGAATCAACTTTGATATTTGTATTTTGTATTTCAAAAGCGTAAGTGGTACGCTACGTTTCTCTATTGGTTGCAGCCCCAGGATCGGACATTCAGTATTGAGCATTGGGTATTGAGTACGGGTAGTTAATAAAATCGAGCGGAAGATTTAAACCGTCCATTTATATTGTGCAAGAGGATGAAAGGGGCTGGAGAGATAAATTGGCAATCATCGGTCAATTCCATGACGCTCACCTGGTCAACTAACGTAGGTACTAGATTCCCTGTGCCGTAACTCCATTTTTACAACAAAAAAGATACTACACGATGTCTGTGGTCTGTAAATAGCAGAAAACCACTGTTAATTGGTACCACTACAACTACTACTTTCCCTTATCCACTCCCAACGGTGCATAGGGCACTGCATTGGTACACCAAGTGAAGCGTATCTTAATCATTTAATTACATGAGGTAGTCCAAGGTATCACACGTAAATTTTATTATTATGAAAATCACATGTAAATAAATACTTTATTTATTTAGAAAATTGCTGAGCATTTTAGCAGAAACCTTTATGATTGTAACTGAGATTCTTACCGAATTATATCACCTACTATAAAACGCCTAAAGATGAGTCTTCAAGTATTTGGACACACTCAAAAGTTGTTTATAAAAATTAGCTAGTAAATATTGACAGGAATCGAACCCGCGATCTCATGCACGGTAGCTTAATGCGCTACCACTATGCTACGAGGCGGATGTTGGTAAGTGATTGAGTGAAAATTACTTATTTATGGAATCAAACCATTGAATGCAATAATTCTCCTGGTACTGTAATGGATAAAACTACTACTTTTGGCTTCAATGCATAAGATCCAGGGTTTAGTTCCTGGTGATATAAATACGAAATGTTTATTTTATTTTTTAGATAAATAAACAGCAATACGTATTAAAACCGCATAAGAGAAACGGTAAAATTACGAATATTGTACAAATGAACTTAAAGCAAAAAGAAGGAAAGATGTGAAGAAGGGAGTGAGAGAGGGACAATGTTTGTGACTGGACCAATTTAATGAGAAAGAGAAGAGAATTTTATTTAAAAATTTTATTTTTATGACTTAGGTTACTTGTATTTAAGCTGTGCATATTTTTCACATACCTAATGGCCAGTCAACCAGGAATCCTGAACGCGAAGGATTAATGCGCTGAATTTAATGTCCAATTACACCATCTTTCTGAAAATTCAAAACCTTATAATTTATACGTCCAATTTATCATCATTTATATTGGAAACACTGCTAATTATGTTTTGAAAGGCGAAAAACTGATTGATCGACCGGTAAAATATATACATACCCGATTATTTTCTTACAAGTAACATGTAAGTTTCCATATTGGTAAGTACGATATTATATTAAATTTTACATAAAATACATTAAAAAATAAATATATTGAGTCTTAAAAAACCGGTAAGAAGATTTTTATAAAACTAATAACCTAATCACAAAATACCTTTTTTCTAAAATATTTTGTAATACAGTCATAGATAATTTATTATTAATATTTAAGGAAACAGAAGAACGCGGTGTCTAGGTAATTATGTTAGTTTTAAATCATACCTACTTATTTTACCAAGTTAAGCTCGATTTAATAAGACGTTCTGTGTGTAATTTAAACATTATTTTTTGTGTGTAAGGCCTAAATATGAATAATTCATTAAAAAATCAAATAATCAAAATTTTACCGAGGAAAATGAAATAAAAGCTTAAATTGAATTAAAGTAATATGTGTTTAATCGCTGATTAAATGTTAATCCTCGTCTAAGGCTCCTATAAAAACTTCAAATTGATTTTGGGGTAACGTTTTCTCTGCAAAATAAGACAGTCTGAATAAAAAGTTGCATACGACTGCTTTAGTCGATGCAAGTATAAAAGTTTTAAGAGGATTTCTATTCTTTCGAAGATCTCGAGTGAGTGGGTGAATAGTATTCCGTATAGGTGGTCTATCGATATATTATCCGGTATACGAGTACGTTTCGTAAATCGATGAGATATTTAGCGAGTTAATTGTATCTCACGATACTTGAACCGTTCTTCACTTTCTGCTGTAATAGCTGGACTGGTATTTATCAGGATATAAGGTACTGATATCTCAACTGCAAAGAAATTGTGATATTTATTTAAAAATAGAAAAAGTATTGGTCTCCGTCATTAAAGTATTTTTATTGCAATAGAACTTAGAGTAATGACGCGCAGGTTATAGAGAGGCCCTTTCGCCGTTTCTCATTCGCGAAAGCGTTGCAAATTTTTGGTTAGCGACAACTTCACTCTGCTGGCGGGTAATTGACACCGGTAATTGATTTCGACAATAATTATTTTGATTTACATTGATTTTGGCATATATTGTCCTAACATGGGTATTGTTTGTGTATAAAAACTTTCCTTTTATCAACATATTTACATTATTTACCAGTTTTTTCTTAATTTAGGTGATCAATTTGTAAATTAAAGTATGTTTACTGTTGATAGTGACAGTTGATTACTGTCGATATGCCAAGGCCGCATTAGGCATTTGTAAAACATTGGCATTTGTTTTGCTGCAAACTATAGCCAACTTCGTGTTTGACAATCATAGAATGGTTTTTGACCGTTAGGGCCCCTCTATAGCCTGCGCGTCATTACTCTAAGCAATAGAATGATTTTAATTTTAGAATTATTTTAATCAAAATAGTTAGTGGTTGAAAACTTTAAAAGTAAAATGAACTAAGATGCAAAAGACAGGAACTAAATAAATAAGAAAATTAATAAAATTTCTAGCACCATTACAAAATGGGGGTCTAAACATTTGTGTATTGTCTTGATTAAATCCCCTTTTGTGCCCATTAACTATGGATCTATGCTAAATAAAACATCCTACATGCGCAATATTAAAATATTCGAATAACTTCCCTCAATGGATACATATTTTTCCATATATTAAATATGATTTAAATGAACTAAAGCAAAAAAAGGGAAAGATTTGAAGAATGGAGTGAGAGAGTTACAATGTTTGTGACTGGTACCAATTTTAATGAGAAAAGGAGAAGAGAATTTTATTTAAAAATTTTATTTTTTTATGGACTTAGGGTTACTTGTATTTAAGCTGTGCATATTTTTCACATACCTAATGGCCAGTCAACCAGTATCCTGAACGCGAAGGATTAATGCGCTGAATTTAATGTCCAATTACACCATCTTTCAGAAAATTCAAAACCTTATAATTTATACGTCCAATTTATCATCATTTTATATTGGAAAACACTGCTAATTATGTTTTGAAAGGCGAAAAAACAGATTGATCGACGGGTAACAATATATTACATACCCGATTATATTCTTACAAGTAAACATGTAAGTTTCCATATTGGTAAGTACGATATTATATTAAATTTTACATAAAAATACATTAAAAATAAATATATTGAGTCTTAAAAAACCGGTAAGAAGATGTTTTTTATAAAACTAATAACCTAAATCACAAAATACCTTTTTTCTAAAATATTTTGTAATACAGTCATAGATAATTTATTATTAATATTTAAGGAAACAGAAGAACGCGGTGTCTAGGTAATTATGTTAGTTTTTAAATCATACCTACTTATTTTACCAAGTTAAGCTCGATTTAATAAGACGTTCTGTGTGTAATTTAAACATTTATTTTTAGTGTGTAAGGCCTAAATATGAATAAATTCATTAAAAAATCAAATAATCAAAATTTTACCGAGGAAAATGAAATAAAAGCTTAAATTGAATTAAAGTAATATGTGTTTAATCGCTGATTAAATGTTAATCCTCGTCTAAGGCTCCTATAAAAACTTCAAAATTGATTTTGGGTAACGGTAACGTTTTCTCTGCAAAATAAGACAGTCTGAATAAAAAGTTGCATACGACTGCTTTAGTCGATGCAAGTATAAAAGTTTTAAGAGGATTTCTATTCTTTCGAAGATCTCGAGTGAGTGGGTGAATAGTATTCCGTATAGGTGGTCTATCGATATATATTATCCGGTATACGAGTACATTTCGAAACGTTTCGTAAATCGATGAGATATTTAGCGAGTTAATTGTATCTCACGATACTTGAACCGTTCTTCACTTTCTGCTGTAATAGCTGGACTGGTATTTATCAGGATATAAGGTACTGATATCTCAACTGCAAAGAAATTGTGATATTTTATTTAAAAAATAGAAAAAGTATTGGTCTCCGTCATTAAAGTATTTTTATTGCAATAGAACTTAGAGTAATGACGCGCAGGTTATAGAGAGGCCCTTTCGCCGTTTCTCATTCGCGAAAGCGTTGCAAATTTTTGGTTAGCGACCAACTTCACTCTGCTGCTGGGTAATTGACACCGGTAAATGATTTCGACAAATAATTATTTTGATTTACAATGATTTTGGCATATATTGTCCTAACATGGGTATTGGTTTGTATAAAAACTTTCCTTTTATCAACATATTTTACATTATTTTTACCAGTTTTTTTAATTTTAGGTGATCAATTGTAAATTAAAGTAGTTTACTGTTTGATAGTGACAGTTGATTACTGTCGATATGCCCAAGCCGCATTAGGCATTTGTAAAACATTGGCATTTGTTTGCTGCAAACTATTAGCCAACTTCGTGTTTTTACAATCATAGAATGGTTTTTGACCGTTAGGGCCCCTCTATAGCCTGCGCGTCATTACTCCTAAGCAATAGAATGATTTTAATTTTAGAATTATTTTAATCAAAATAGTTAGTGGTTGAAAACTTTTAAAAGTAAAATGAACTAAGCTATGCAAAAGACAGGAACTAAAATAAATAAGAAAATTTAATAAAATTTTCTAGCACCATTACAAACTATGGGGGTCTAAACATTTGTGTATTGTCTTGATTAAATCCCCCTTTTGTGCCCATTAACTATGGATCTATGCTAAATAAAACATCCTACATGCGCAATATTAAAATATTCGAATAACTTCCCTCAATGGATACATATTTTTCCATATATTAAATATGATTTTATAGAACTTTCGCTGTTAATGTAAGCGTTGGGTCTAGTTTTTCTATGCCCAGATTTTCCAATATGGCGGATATACGGCTGCTCGACATGTTGTACTGACATATTGAAATATGTTTTTACCGTATTAACGATCTCGACTAGGAAGTTCTATGGACTACCCATTTATGCAAAGTAAATTTACGTTCAGCCATAGAAAATTTTACGTTGATTTTTTATGTTTCAAGCTCTCAATAAAAA
Source organism: Micrasema minimum (assembly GCA_022494985.1). Classification (NCBI taxonomy): domain Eukaryota; kingdom Metazoa; phylum Arthropoda; class Insecta; order Trichoptera; family Brachycentridae; genus Micrasema; species Micrasema minimum. The sequence goes on from JAGVSP010006987.1 coordinate 17,621, forward strand.
TAATAACGACAGTAAAAAGAAATAATTAGAAGGAAAGTTAAGAGCGTAAAAAATGCCATATACGTATAAGTTAGAAATTTTTATTTTAACGCATTCTATTTAACATATTTGCGTCAACTTTTTTTAATTTAAAAATTATGAAAAGTAAGAAATATAAACTAAAGATATTTTAAATAGCAAAACACAATGTTTACTTTTAAAAGTCATGTTTTGAGTCATTTAGAATAATCTTATTCTTTCAGTGTATTACTTATTATAATATTGGTACTTAGTTACTTTTTGTATACGAGTAAATTTTAGTAGCAACAAGTATTAACAAATCAGTTTCGATTTTTTTTTTAATTAATTGCTCTTTTTTTACTCAATTTATGAACATGCTCACACTTGTTCGTGTCGTTCGTAAAATTTTGAAAATGCTTTCAACGATTTTCACTTTGAAATTTTTCCCAGAAACAGTTCCCGTGCATCCCCCCATCTGAACTAAAAAAAAAACACCAAAACAATTTTGGTTGAAATAATTGCAAGTTTGGTTTATAAAAATATAATTTTTTCATACTGTTTTCACTGTAAATTTTTTGACCGAAAATTTGCTTAACTCAATGCACTGAAGTGTGAATAGTAGTTCGATAGCTCAATGAACCATTATATTACCATATTAACTAATTTATTATAATTAATGTGAGTAAATATGAAAATTGGGTTGAGGTCTTTTGGTTTGAAAGCGGTATTAGAATTCTCCATTTCGTGACATGTTTATCAAATAGTCTCAACATGGTTGTTATCTTATGGATTTTTCTTATAATTTTTATCAAAGGTCTTGTAATTTTATAGTGTAAATCGTAAAAAAATACTGCCAGTTGATGAAAAGATAGTCTAGTATCATTTTGATCAGCCGCCTAAAGCAAGTAAACGAAAAGTGTGAACACCTCTATAAATTATCAATACACATCTCGCGCATTACAGATTAAACAGAAAATTAATATAAAACACCACCTCATTCATGGCTCTATAATTACGGTTTCGGATATTATCCTACTATACTTAATATCGTACATAATATTATACTCGCCCGTCAAGGGCCGGATGAAGTTAACAGCCAATATATAGTTAACAGTCAAGGAACTATCTTATTAGACTTAAATAATAACTATTAACCCTCGAAATAAACTGGTATGAATGTAAAATTACCCAAATGAAGCGAGTATTGTAATGTTTTTAAAGTTTTATCTATTTACAAATTATTATGAACACTGAGAGATCGATCTCACCTCCACCCGCGACTGTTATAGAGTCCTTGGTGACTCTCTGTCAGTCACGCTATTTTTATGCACGACTTTAATTTTTTGCTGATGCAAATGCATAAGCCAGGGCCAAAGTTTCCAAGTGAAATTAAGTTAAGAGGGCGACAGCATCGATCAAGTCAAAAGAAAATCATGATGCCGCCACCCTTACGATCCCTCAGTGATTATTATGAACAATTATTGGTTTTCCTGTGCGATACAGGGGGGTACAGGATAAGAAGAACGATCCGGAGTATGACTAGACTGCAAACACAGTAACGGCGCGTTATAAAGAGTGAGAGATTCAGTAGAACATTCTGGGACTTCAGAGATTCAGTAGAATTAGATCCGAACCGAACCGAGAATTCTATGGATTTCTAGTGCATTCTATATACTTACCTCGCTTTCGATAAAGTGGAATGTTCCAGATGATTCGAGAATTTTATGGATTTTTTATACTCGACTAAAAGCTTTCGTTATTAAATTAAATATCTTATAATATTATGAATGATGAATAATTTTTACTCAAATCTCTTCTCGGCTCCCGGTTCTCGGCGGCGCGCGGCGTCCTGGACGTCCACTATTGTCAATCCGTTGGTAGTTTGTTTAATTTTATTTCAATAAAAAAAAAAAAAAATTGCATAAAATAAATATAATTGATAAAAAAAATATTAATGTAATTGTGCAGCAGTTTGGTTCAACTCTGCCCTTATTGACTGTTTATTGCCGCAAAAATAATTGTAACTGATCGATTGGAATCTTTTAGTACGACCGAGGGCATTATTTATCGGCTGAAGCCGGGTATTATGGCTCCGAGGCTTTGTTTCTGGCTGCCGACTGCCGATTGCCGAAACCCGGCATTGCCCGTGACTGACAGACATACGAACATTATCGCTATCGTACCAATTTAAAATCTACCGGCAATTTTGTTAAGGTTCATCAATATGGGTGGTGCGTTAGCATGACAATAAGTGATACGGTGTGGTATTTTTAATTTAATAAAAAAAATACAAACTTTCTCGTCTTTCTTAAATATTTTGTTTTTGTTTCTTCGGTGTTTATTTGATTTTTTTATTTGATCTAATTTATCCTTTTATTATAATATTAAGGATGTTGAAATAAACACAATTCCAATTTTTGTTGAGTGATTGAAACAGAAAATAATAGACGGGCACAGATTATCAACATATCTATTTTAATTTTTTTAATTTTTTTTTATTTGAAGAATAGTAATACATAAGCAGAACAGTAAGATAATAAAAAACAATAATAGGGATCCAAAAGTATACAGTTAGAATACTACTATAAACTATAATAATACTATAACTACATAATATAATAGGAGATCTGGGCCCTGAGGTCCATAAATAACTCACAAAATTGAAATTCTTACATCAAAGTATACTGCTATTTCTAATACTTTTCCTTATCCACACCTAATGGTGCATAAGGCACTGCATCGGTACTCCAAGTGCAGTGTATCTTGGTCATTTTATTACATGAAGGTAAGATGATCAGTCATACGCTTCACTACCAGTCAAAGGTATCACACATGAAATATTAATACGGAAATCACATGCAAATAAATATTTCATGCTGCCCCTTTACGGGAATCAAACCTGCGACTTCATGCACGGTGGCTAAATGCGCTACCACTGTGCTACGAGGCGGGAAAATTTACAGATGTTGTTTTCTCTAAAATAATTAAAAATAAACCAATAAAGAATAAATTATTTCAATATCTTCAAATAGCATAATTCTTAAAATAATACAAAAATAAATTTGGGCGTGTTCAAATACTTGTACACAAATCTGGATTTATCCCAAGACAGGAGTAGGTACATATTTCATTTTATATCAATGGTCATAAACGCTCGAATATCCATATTCCTGAATTTGAAAAAAATCTACCTCATCTCTGTAGGGAATATAAAATGAAACATAAATTAGCTGAATTTCAGTTTTACGTACGAGAGTGCGGTTTCGTCTCTAGATTGACACCAAGTCTTACAGGCAGTGCGTGGGCGTAGGACTTTTTGAATAATGTACGGCTGACCTAACTTGACCAAATCACTTTGTGCTATCTTCTCTGACAGAGATCAGAGTGTTGCGGTGTGTGGTAATGAGAAGGATACATGAATTTCCTCGATCCTAATAGAATCCAAATGTTTTTCGTACTTATGTAAACCTAACGCATGGTCACAGTAGTTTTTATTTTAAGCTAGTCACAAATAACTTTACCTAACCTAATGAAACATCACATTTATACTGCTCACTCTTCCTCTAATATAAAAAACTGGGGCAGTTGCTTCGAACAAGAATTTCAGAGAAGTGACAATCCATACTTGAAAAATACTATCGTGTCTAGTTAACCGCTACGTCACTCACTACGTCATCAACAGGCATCAACGTCATCACTAGACGTGTAGGTCATACGTATGGTGTATTGCTGGAGTTTTTTAGACGGTGGATTTGATAATAAGAGGTGTTATAAATTAACCCTAAAAAGCGTATATTTTAAGATATTTTTAAATGGAAACGCCCTATTTAGTGAATTCTTGTTCGAAGGGCAGATGTCAGTATAATAAAGTACTGTAAAGTATTAAGGTTCTGTCCATATAAAAATTGAGAATCGATTGTGTGCAATTTTTCATCTTTCTTCGCTACGTTCGCTCCTATGTGGAGCATGTGGACATCACTAGATCCTTCCAGGGAGACCCTATCGCCAGCCAGCTCTCTCGCCTCCTCCCACGTTAGGCTCATGTAATTTTTACGAATCTTGACAGTAATATTGCCACTCTTAAAAAGAACACAATTCCCAAAAATTGATAATGGGCCTACAAAAAATTGCATGTAAATGAAATGCCATTAAAATGTTTATAAAAAATGTATCAAAATAAATCAAAAACTTTCTTGATATCTCAACAGAGACAGAGACACTCTGCAAACGAATGTGGGTTATCTAGGCGTTTACAGGGCTTTATGACCTGTCATTGGCTGGGTTTAAGTGGCCACTTGATGAATTACAACATTCCCCATTCCGCCCATCATCTGATCAACCATGTATGACAATTTTTTTGAAACATGTATTACCACCGTTTCCCACGATGAGACCGCGAAACTCCAGAGGGTGATTATTCATGATTTACTGAGAAAAAAATCTTAATAAAGTTTTTCAAAAAACTCAATTCTTAATTTCTAAAAAAAATGATTAAAAAATATGAATAAAAAATTCACGCGTGTAATACCGTCATTTACTTTATTGGTGTAAGCCCTGCTGTAAGCCCTGTAAACGCCTAGATAACCCACATTCGTTTCCAGAGTTCCTCTGTCTCTGTTGAGATATCAATAATATCTGATATCAGCCCAGCATGTGTATAATCCAGTAATATGTCTACAAGTATTTGTATTCGTTCAAAATGTTGTTGTTAAAAAAACTTTCTGTTTTCACAAAATATGCATGCGTCCGATGATTAATCTATACTAATGGTATGCACACTGCACACTGCACACATTGCATAAAGGAACAGGACTAAGATATTTCATCTCAAGGCCGGTTCTAGATCATCTCACCGCGCAAATTATGTGTCGAAGTGTTATTAGAAACAATCCATTCCCCACCTAGGGGCATTCCGTACCCATCTGGAGATAATATCTGGAATAGCTTTTCACTTAACTAAGCTTTCATCCTATCATTCTCCCAACCACGTGATCGCCCGCAGAAATAATAACATATTAAAAATTATTTTAATTTTATTCTCTAAATCAAAATCATAATTTGACATCTCAACAGAGACGAGAAATTTGGAAGGGAATATGGATATCTAGGCGTTTACAGGGCTTATGACCTGTCATTGGCTGGGTTCTTGATGTATTACAACATTCCCCATTTCACCTAGTATTTGATATCCATATCTGCCATTTATCAGAACTTGTATATATATAATGTCATCCATTGAGAAAATTGCTAAGCATTTTAGCAGAAACCTTGATGATTGCAAGTGAGATTCTTACCGAATTATATCACCCACTAGAAAACGACTGAAGATTAATCTTCAATTTGTTAAGCTTATAACTTTTACTAGCTAATTTTTTTGGCCAGCCAATGACAGGTCATAAGCCCTGTAAACGCGCTAGATATCCATATTCCCTTTCAAATTTCTCGTCTCTGTTGAGATGTCAAATTGTGATTATTAGCCCGTAATGGGTGAAATCCAGTTTTTGTCTACAAGTATTTGGACACACTCAAAATGTTGTTCACAAAATCATAATAATTAAAAAAAACCATCAATTTATTTAATGATTAAAAAGTCCAAACTTGGGGATATCCATTTCGAACAAGAATTTTAGAGAAATGACATTCCAAACTTGAAAAATACTATTATGTTTAGGTGTCTAGTATCCACTACGTCACTCACAACGTCATAAATAGGCATCTACGTCACACGTTTCGTGTATTGGCCTAAAGGCTGGAGTCTTTAGAAGGTGAAATTTGATAATAAGTGGTGTAATGAAATTAACCCTAGGAAGCGTATATTTATCGAAAATTTGTATGGAAGCACCCCTTCTAGTGAATTCTGGTTCGACACATATACCCCATTACATTAATATTTGATAGATACTACAGTTAACTACTACTAATTACCCTTATTCGCACCTAATGGTGCATATGGCACTGAATTGGTACACTAAATGTACCCTTCAGTGCCAGTCCAAGACATCAAACGCGGACACGGTGGGATGACCTATCTAGAGAGGATATCTGGAATAGCTTTTCACTTAACTAAGCCTTCATCCCATTATTCCCCAGGTCACGTGATCGCCGGCAAATTGCCCCGGCACGGTTGACCGCGGCTGGGCTTAACGCTAAAGGGATTGCCCCCTAAGTATGCAAACTCTTTTCGAAGCATCTCAGTTAAGAGGCTTAGAGTTTCGGCTTCCGTGCATAAATCCAGATCCTATTATTTAGATGTTTATTTACTTCAAAATGAATTTAAAACTTGTATAGATTATTGACAACGCCGGAGGCAACGGAACTTGGCAACTCAGAAATAAATGAAGACAGTTTACTCTTTTCACAAAGAGAATAATCTACCCTTCTTATTATTGCTTTTTATTTTGAACATAAAATCTGAAAAACAGCTAAATAATTCTCTTAAACGACAAATCATTTAGGTAAATATTTGGAATATTTTAACATTGTTGAACTTAACGTACCTATTCAGACATATTTAATCATTAAAAAAATTAACGTAGGTAGTATGGGTTTTTTAGTAAGAAAATGAATAATTATTTTTAAGTATTCGAGTCAGTTAAAAAAAAAAACTTTTCCCCAAAGAATTTGTCCTTACTCAAAAACATCATAATTTGATTCTGTTATTTATGTCTTGTCCGCCTCGTAGCATAGTGGTAGCGCATTTGGCTACCGTGCCCGAGGTCGCGGGCTCGATTCCCGTAGGGGGTCAACATGAAATATTTATTTACATGAGATTTTCATATTGATATTCATGTGTGATACCTTGGACTGGTACTGAAGCGTAAGACTGATCATCTTGCCTTCATGTAATAAAATGATCAAGATGCCCTATGCACCATTGGGTGCGGATAAGGGAAAGTAGTAGTAGTATTTATGTCTATTAATTATTGTTCTAGGCTCACGGAATCAAATTTTTTAATTAACGCTTTTTGCATATACACCGTGTCCCACGATGAGACCGCGAAACTCCGAAGGGTGATTGTTCATGGTATTCTGAGAAAAAAGACTGGTTTTTTGATCCGGGCATTTTTAATAATTAATTTAAAAAAAGTATTAATAAAAAGCGACTATGTAATACTGGCTTCTGTTTGAAATGCTAGCGGTGGCGGGGTGGCGGTGGGCGGGGAGTAGTGGGGGTCCGCTCTGGTCACCGAACGAACATTCAAAATTCGAATTTCATATCTGAAATTGGTGCAGGTCACGTGGTGTTAGCCAGTTCAAAAATGGACGGTATTACACGCGTGAATTTTTATTCATATTTTAATCATTTTTTTAAGAAATTAGAATTGAGTTTTTTGAAAAACTTTATTAAGATTTTTTTCTCAGAATATCATGAATAATCACCCTCTGAAGTTTCGCGGTCTCATCGTGGGAAACGGTGTATTATGTAAAAATTATTTTAAAATGTCCTTTTTTTTAATTTAATATCAAATAATCACGTTAGAAATTTCTTAATGCATCAGGTTATTCTGAACTCAAAAGCGATCATAAAATTAAATGACTTGTAAAATGAGTGTGAAAAGATACCTTGAATTGCTCTTATAATGATACTTTCGACAGTAAAACTAAAGCACGCCACTGCTCTCAGCAACACGACATGACACGGAGTCGCGCGACGGCACAATTTACACGAAACATTTATTTACAAAGTGGTTTATTTTATTGTGGCGGTTACTTGAGGCGATGGCACCCCGCGCAGAGCTCTAATCACTGGCGGTGCGTGATATACGCAAATTAACATAAAAAATAGATTTAGCTGAATCAATTTCTTATTTATTAAATTTAAATTTAAACAAAAAATAGCGATCGCTGATAAGAAGTCACGATTTGAAACGAAAATGAAAAACAATTTTGCAAAAAGACTGGGCCATTTACGAGTATGTCGCACCCCGGGAACAAAAGAGGGTCAACTCTAAAAACAACTTTTTTGAGAAATGGCTAAAAACACAAACTTTTTTGTTTCTTAATTTTTTCACAATTTTTTTGGTTGTAATTTCTACGAATATTGGAAAAACGTTTTGTCTTGCCCATTGTGAAAAAATTAAGAAACAAAAAAGTTAGTGTTTTTAGCCATTTCCTAAAAAAGTGGTTTTTAGAGTTGACTCTCTTTTGTTCCCGGGGTGCGATGTGTCGTCCGTCGCGTCGCGTCGCGTCGGTCCAATGCCAAAACGACAATTTTGCAAATTGTCCATTT
>JAGVSP010006988.1:0-13176 GCA_022494985.1 Micrasema minimum
GAAATATATTCCGAACAAGAAACTAACAAACTACAGATATCATATAGCCTATTTTCTACTGCCCGTCGTGGGTAAAGTTTTCCCTTACTCGACAATCCTAATTTAGTGGTCAGGTGGCCACTCGAGACCACCGGAGTGGTCCAATTGAGGAAGGTAGTGTCGCGTCACCCCGTCTTGTTGCGGTTTCTATTGCGGCTTGGTCACCCTAGTTTCTGGATTGTTCTGCCTGCGATACTCAAAATTAACTGGTAACTTTTTAAAAATAATTAGATGTATACACTGTGTAATAAAACTCGATGTACAAGCGGAAAGCCAGTGAATCTACATCATATTTGGATAAAATTTTGTAGATTTTTATATTTTATTTGTTTATATTTGACCCATAGATTTGGAGAAAATTGAGTAGGAAGTTGATTTTTTAAAATTTTTTTTTTGCAAATTATTATCAGATATCATTTATTAATTCAAATTAATACTATTCTTAAAGAAAACCAAATAAAAAAACGCATTTTACCATGAATTTGTGAGAAGATTTTTTTTTTTTCAAGCTAAGATTCAAAATTTATATTTATTTATTTCAGTTATTTAGAACATTACAGAAAAAATCAAATTCATTCTAAATACAAATCATACTAAATACAATACAATAATCAATCATACATGACAATAGATAGTGAATGATATAAAAAGTATAGAAAGAAAAATTAAAAGTTAGAAAGTGCTTTCCTAAGGGAAGACCCACTGTCGTGAGATAAGTCGACATCCGAGGTGATGCGATTAAGTAACAAGATTGCTCTACCAACAGGCATAACCATTAGCAGGTTGGTTCTGCATATTGGCAGGTAAAACAATCGATGCTGTCTTTGTCGAAGATAGTTATCAGGTACGAACAGACCTACATCCATCAGAATATTACACATTCGACTCCAAATATGATGTAGATTCACCAGTTTTCGGGTTGTACTACGAGTTTTGATACTCCATGTATATACATTACATTGTCGGTTTTAAACTTCAAAGGTCAATATGAAATATTGATTCGAATGTGATTTTCACATAAAATGTTTTATACCTGATACCTTGGAATGGCTCTGAAGCGTTAGATTGATCATCTTGTCTTCACGTAGACGATCAATATTCACAAATTATCTCAGTGTTCGAAAACAGTACCTAGCAGTAGTAGAAAATATTAATATATTCAATTTTATGATTCAGAACATGAAAAAATGTTTTCTATTTGTCATTCTTGTATTTTTCTTTTACCTTCCGTCAAATATATTGAATTTTCAGTAACGAGTGCCAATACAGTAGGAATATAAAGCCTCCACAGACAGAACCTACTGCAGAATGAAGGGCTGTGAATGGGGAACATTATGGTGTATAGCTACCCTTACAAGGCATTCCGGAGTCTATGAAATTGGATTTCCCCTAAATATATTATAAAGATTTGTCAAAATATCCGAAACGGTTTGGGGAACAGGAATTTTTGAATTTCCGCGTACTTTGCATTATAACAGTATAATTTTTGTGATTTCTTTTATTTTATGTATTTATTTTTATGTCCCAATTAATAACAAATGCACAGAGTTTAAAGAAGAAAACTTTGATTTCGACAGGTGTTGAAAATATTGTTTATTTATTTATTTAACTACCCCAACCCGCGGCCGGGAGGCCCGATAACATAGGGGAACAATGTCACAAACCAGGGTCGAGAAAATCCCTTTTTTTATATTCTCGTCGAGAATTTAACCCGGCATAAGATCGAAACAATCGGTGTCGACATATGTAATTCATCCCGATAAACTAACATAATATATTGTCCATGCTGGATTAGAAATTAAAATCCCTAGATTTGAACCCCACCTAACCACTACGTGTTTCCTATTTTCTGACATATTTATCTCTGAATGTTTGAAGGCGGATAAAAAACTGAAATGTTTAAATTTGATTAATTTGTTTATTTAAAATAGGCATGTAAGTCTTACATAATATATAAAAATAATAATAATTATATAAACATACAAACATAGTCAAATAGAAGGCTCTGGATCCGCCACGATGAGAACTCTCTGGTAACTTCGTCCGAACGAGGATCGGAAAATGGAAGAAGGACTTACCAGAGCTGGGCTCAACAAGAGCGGGAAGTGACGATGGAGAACCACCAGGAAGGGCGAAGTATCCTGGAATACTCTGGAAACACCACGTCGAACTGGCGCGGCGGGACACAAAACGAGGGGCACAGCACACTATTACTCACTTTCACCGAAGGGGGTTTCGGGAATTGGTTTCTGGAAGCTTGGAGCGAGTATGACGAGGGGACATTGATGGAAATGAACGAGGGAAGAACAGGTCTTGGATTTAAATGGAAGAACGGATGATGACGAGTTCGAGGTAATGTTGCTGCGCTGAGCGAATATTCGAGACTGAATTGGAGTTGGAGAACAGGTGATAAATCGGAATGGAATAGACGAAGGTAGGGAATAAATTTCGGAAGGACCAGAGAGTATCAATAATGGCCAAACTAGGCTCCTTAAGGAATTTTCATTGACAGTATTAATTTGTAGTTAAAATACACACAAAATTCGTGAGAAGACTTATATGAAAATATTTATAATAATTTCACTCAAATTTTGATAAAATTTGCTTCAAAAGGGTACATATATATATTTTAAATAAAAAAGAAACATTTGAGTTCTTATGAAAATACTTCCCTGCTTCTTCTCAAAAAGAAACATGTTCTTGTGCGTGGAAGGGAAAAATATTTGGGTATGTAATTAAAACGCAAATTTTTACTATTAAAATATGTAACTTATTTTAATAAATAATGCGGCTTCAACGGTGCAGAGATTCCGGATTCGATTCCTGGTGATGAAACCAAAATCAAAAGCTTCTTAAGCCCTGATATGTGATGTTGATGGATGCCCATTGAGATGTTAAAAAATATAAATAAACTCAGTGTCTATATTACATATTATTGATATCTCAACAGAGACAGACAAACTTTGGAAACGACTGTGGGTTATCTAGGCATTTACAGGGCTTATGACCTGTTATTGGCTGGGTTAAGTGGCCACTTGATGTATTACAACATTCCCCATTCCGCCCATCATCTGACAACCATGTATGACAAATTTTCGAAACTTGTATATATGTTGAGTTTGTACAGAAGAGTCCACATGCGAGTTGGTATTTCGATAGATTTTAATATTTTTAATATTTTTTTCCCTATAGTGACATCAGTTGAGAAGATAAATAAGCAGATAGATAATGCTTATCTATATTATATGCTTACAAATCAGTTTTCTTTATCGCATTTTATCTTCCCAAAGAAAAAAATGAGTAGATAGTTTAAAGTTTAACAGTAGGAAGTTGAACTAAAATAACAAACAGTCAAATTCATAATCATATTCCAATGTGTGTTGAAGATGTATGGTAAATATTTATTCATTATTTAAACACTTTGGGTGAAGCATTTTCTTGAATAAGTTTCCCAGTGAAAGGTACAGTCGATTTACCGAACTTGGCAAATATTTCAAAACAAAGTTCCGTGAGTTATCTCCCGTCGATAAATAATCAGCTCGGCCATTTATTAAATTACTTATAGTAAAGAAATTTTCCTTTACGGAGAAAACATTTCCCCGTCCAATGTTCTGCAAATAAAACTGTGTTTTTTCACGAAAACTTTTGCGGATTTGTTCCTTCTGCGACCTGTTGCAGTTATGCCGAAGTCAGCCAACCTGTATTTTCGCGAAAAGCCCATTTGAATAATAAAAAAAAACTATTATTAATATTCAAAGCATTAACTTTGTGGTCCGACATTTTAATATTATGTTAATAAAATTTTGTATAAAACCACTCACCGACTTTTCTGTCTACCGGTTTCGAGACGTAACTCGTCTCTTCGTCAGGACAACGACACTACACCAACATGCAAATACAAATACACACCATAGTAGATTTACAAAAATATAAAATCTAATGATTTATAAATCATTAACCCTTGGTGGTGGCATAGTGAAACATGTGTCTTATCTGCATGTCGATTTTATATTTTTGTTCATTGTGTTGTGCTCTTAACTGGTGCTATGTTATATAATATACTGCCTCGAAATAATAAAGTCAATTTAGTATACCTACATACCTCTGTCTGCATAACATTAAAATATAAACTTAAATATATAGATACATATACAAAAATACATACTATGGCTTTTGCTTAGTACTCGTAATTTATTTATTTATTTTTTATAAAACCTTGTACATATGTACATTACAATATAAACATTAATTCATCCACTGTCTTCCAGCAGATTTCCTAATGTCGTCCACCCATCTCATCGGTGGACGTCCTTGAGGCCTCTGGTTCCTCGTTCTCCACACCAGAACGCGTTTCGTCCATCTGTCGTCCATCATTCAGGCTATGTGACCGGCTTATTTTCCACTTCAACCAAGCAATTCGCTGCACCACGTCGCAGACCTTTATCTGGCGTCGGATCCAATCGTTCCTTTTTCGGTCTCTTAATGTTATTCCAATCATAATCCTCTCCATGCTCCTCTATGCAACTTGCAACTTATGGGAGGATTGCTTGGTCAGAGTCATTGTTTCCGCGCCATAAGTAAGGATGGGCAGAATGCATTGGTTGAATACTCGAGTCTTGAGTGAGTTGGGAATGGAGCTTCGGAATGTGGAATTTAGCTTTCCAAAAGCCACCCAAGAGAGATTTATCCTCCTATCCACCTCGCTGGTCTGATTGTCTCTGCCGATGGTGATTTTGTGACCAAGATAAACATAGTTGTCGACTTTTTTCACTGGTAGAAATTGATACATCCATAAAATACATACAAGGCGCGTACAGTTGATGGACGTGAATGGTCTTCCAACCAACTAGATGAGTGTTCGGCATTTTATTTCCTACTCTTGTAAATCCATCAACGATTGTGGAACCAACAAGCTATTTTTCTTAAAATAATCTGACTCATGTTTCTTCCATCTATTGATTGCATATACTCATGCATAATCAAAATTCCCTGCACTTGGTGTATAAATGCATAAAAATGGATAATGAACGGAGAGAATGTGTATTGTGGGTTGACGGATGAATGCAAAACGCTGCCTCTACGGTAGATGAAAAATAACGAAAGTCTGGTACGAACGTTTAAAAGATGTACTTTACTTTATGTCGTGCCGTAGAGCTGTATACAAAGCATAAACCAATCCTAAACAATCGAGCCTTTATATAAATATAAATATTTTTTAGATTACATATAATGAAGCGTACCCAAGTATGCATTTCCAATGTATGGAATTTTATACTGTAGAGATTTATAGTAAATTAACCTTCGTTAATTTGAATATGTTATTTTTCTTCGTTATACGGAATATAGACCCGACTTAGAAAAATGCACTTAAGATTGTCAAACTGGCAACCGATCATTCAGGGGGTGGATAATATGGAATGTACTGAATGGAAGACTTCCCTGAAGGGTGTTCTAGTCAGAAAGACTCCAGTTAAAAGTGTTCAAATGTACTATGCATACATAATCCAATAAAAAATATAAATAAAATGATTCCGTTCGGTTTCGATAAAAAACACTGTTTATCATCATCATCATCTTTACCATATCCGCTCCCTATGTAGAGCATATGGATTCCACAAACTACCTCCAAGCCAGGCGATCGGCCGTCAGTTCCCGCGCATCCTCCCAGGTCAGGTCCACGTCCCGCAGATCTGACGCATACTGCCCAGATTCCACTGGCTTTGTCGGGACAAGTCATTGAAAGGGTCGAGAGCTTCAAGTACCAGGGAGCGTACATGACAGAAAACGGCAGATTTTAGAAAGAACTGGGAGTGCGGTTTGGAGTAGCGGGCGCCGCATTCAGCAGTATGAAAGCTGTCTGGAGATCGGATTTTTATTCGGTTAAAATAAAATTCCGCCTTCATAACGCCTGCATCATACTGTTCTCCTCTATGGCTGCGAATCGTGGCACTTTACTAAGGCCAGAAATAGCAGACATCTGAGTTTTGAGAATAGGTGTCTTAGGAGATTATTTATTTATTTAGATATATATTTTTTAGATATATTTTTTTTAAACCACCTCAACAGGTCAGGAGGCCCAATCACAGAGGGGAACAACGTCACAACACCCAGGCTTGAGAAAAATCACTTTTGATTTTTTGAGTTCTCACGGGAATCGAACCCGGAACCTCCGTATCGTGAGTCCAGCGTCTTAACCATTACGCTACGGAGGCCGCCTTAAAGTAGTACCTACATACCTAATTTTTGGGATGTCCTAATATAAACACTTTATTATTTTGTGCAAATAGAAAAACCTTCAACATAATTATTTATTATTACTTGCAATATATTTTCTTAACCTAGCCTTAAATACAGACACTTTTTTTTCTTTTAAACTATTATTTATTAAACTGATTATACAAGATAATATTTAAAGTTGCACCTGAGACCAGGGTTTGAAATTCTGGCTTTTGAAAAATGATATCCCTGACTTATTGAAAGCCACAAAGTTGTAATAAAATCACACAATCTTCAAACTAGCTTCAAGAAACCTTTGGTTGTCAATAAGTAGTTTTTTTTTCTCCGTCTCTGCCTATTCAAAATGTTTTTGTAGAGACAAGTTGAGACACGATAAATTGAAACAACTTGCGTCGTTGTGTGAAATCAAATCCCTAGAAAAAAGGGGCTTTCAATCGTTCTGTTAGAAACAAGGATACAATTGTTCCTGGTTTATAGATCATATCACCCTCGCTGATCTAATAAGGACATATTCCGCGCTGTCCTAAGACCGTTTTCTTCACGAAAGGAAGGGCGGAAAGAATGAGAGATACAATGTACATTGGAAATCTTAAACTCCAGTTGTTGAAAAGGGCCAAAGAAATGAAATGTAGCCATGAAAACAAAGGGAAAGAAAACGATTTCGTCCAAATTTAATATTTAAAATAGAACGAAGGTCCAGCAAATATGAAGGAATAGAAAATTGATTTTATTTACATTTATTAGGTATACGACGAGTTATAGTTTTTTGTATTAAATATCTCTTAAAAATTGAAATAGCGAAATTTTTATTCTATTGTTATTTCCACAAATTAGACTTATTTTTAACTAGCTTTGGTTGATTTTTAAATTTACCTAAGATACATCTCACCTCAGCAGAGCTGAGGCAACTCACGCAGCAACCCTTGGTATCTACTGTCATCCGGCGTAGGCGTTTCGGCTGGCTAGGCCATATTCTACGCATGCCTCCCGAGAGCTTTTAACCATGCTTGCCTATTTTACAAGACATCAGGTTCTCGGCGTCCTGGACATCCGCTGTTGACAATTCACAGATAACTATATTGTAACTTGGGGTAAGACTACTACCTTACTTCTACTCCTAATACTTCTCAACCTTATCCGTGGTGCATAGGGCACTAATTTGGTACACCAAGTGCAGTGAATCTTGATAATTTTTGTCACAAGTATTACATATTTACCTCCATCAAGAATTGAACCTGTAACCTGTAACTAAACGCACCATACACCGCACCACGAGGCGTAAAAGTAAACTTCTTATGATTTTCTAAAAAAGGTTAAAATTCGCTGAATTCTGGGACGTACCTTTTTTCTCAATGGTGTCTAATTTCTTAGTATTATTTCTTCAGTCTACGTATTACAAACCCTATATTTCATTGATCTTGAACCTCACCTTGATAATAATCCAATAATGTTATTTTTACTTTTCCATATAATTTTATCAAAGCATAAGTATTTGTTACAAGATATACATATTTCAAAGTTAATTTGTAAGGGTTCCTCAATACATTGCTTATATTTTAGTAGATAAGATAATATCCAGATCGCATGTTCCGTTAAAATAAAAACCTTTCATATTACCAACTAAAGAAAAGACTTTTCATCAGCCTTTTCTTTACAAATCAATACAATAGAATTTATCTAGCAAGAAAGAAAAATCTTAACATTATTTTTGTTTTTTTTTAAACCGTTTTGGTCATTAAAGTGCTATATATTTTAATGTAAATTTTCATTTCTTTGTTCCATTCTATAAATCATGATTATCTGTTTAAAAAAAACTTTGCTATTTTGTATTTTTTATATGAATCTTACAGGCTTGCACTAACCACCGCAAAGTTTGGAATAAAACCGTTTTTTTTAAAATTATTTACCTATGCAAGTAAAATCAATGATTTATTAACATGTGATTCTCATATTAATATTTTATGTGTGATACCTTGGAATGGGAAGTGAAAAAAAATAGGGGACACCTAGTGTCCATCCTCAATCAATGTGTTGATAACGATGATAATGATTCACTGCACATGGTGATAGCAAAGCAGTGCTCCTAAGCACCATTTGGTTGCGGATTAAGGGGAAGTCGGTAGTAGTTGATATATATTTTAAAATAAATAATATTAACTCACTACCCCATAACACTTAGCCAGGACATACAAATTTTTATATGTGAGTTTTTATGTTATATTAATGTAAGGTTCGTTTTATTTAAGATTGTTCCAGCGATGTTTTCTTTCGTTCTAACCTCTTAAAGCTTTATAAAATAAACACAAAGGACATGTCCGTTAAATAAAATAGATTTATTTGTGTTTCGAGTGGTTCTAAGGGCAGTCATTGTCAACACAGCGCGGTCTTCATTTGATTTTTAAATTAAATAATATTATTAAAAAATGTGTTTTTATTTTAGTATAAAATAATTATTAAAGTATAAACCGATATGGATTATATCAACCAGCTGGCTGCGATAGGGTCTCTCCTGGAGGGATCTAATGATGGTCCTTCATGCACTTAGGAGGCATACGTGATGATAAGAGAAGATTAGATGTAATATATGTAACATTTCTATAATATCGACTTAAAAAGCATTATTTTGCTTTATGATATGTCCTATTTATGGTTTATTGTATTATTGGATGGTGGTGGTACCGAACAGACATTTTATCTGAATGGTTTTGTCGTAATTGCTTGACTCAAAAAATAAATAATCAATACAATAATTTAAAGTTCTATATAAACAGAACCCACAGATTATCATATTCAACTGAATTACAGACAATGACACCTAATAAAAATCTTAAAAGCTACAAAACATACACTCACTGGACTACACCCTAACACAACTCAATTATCTACCCTACAACCCTGCACCATCCCCATCCTGAATTTGATACTGGTAAAACTCCTCCCCCCATGAGGCCACATGCGATCCAAAAATGCAGTAAATTGAAATTGAAGCATAGTAAGGACACGCACTTACTTCTGGTCAGTAGGGATTATGAGTATTATGCTGTAAAGCTCTAACAACATGCTATCTTTGTCCATTCGATCAATAAAACAAGAATTGTTTTAATAAAGCTTGTGTTCAATTGGATAGTGGATTGTGGGGTAGAGTTAGAATTAAGGTTTACTATATTATTCAACCTAACAGATATATCAATTTTAATTCACGCGATGTATTTAAGTTTTATTCATAAAGACACACATGGATCCAATGTGTGCAAATAATTCAAAATATTAATTTCTAATAAATTAGTCGTGATGCTTCGGCTCACCACCAGTGTGAGGATAAATTTATTTCTTTTAAATATTTTGTAAATATTCGCTTAGTAAATGGAAGAGTATAATAAATAAAATATGTAAGTAATTTGGAATTAAAAAAAATTACTATGCCAAACTCAAAAAGGTCAACTTCGCATTAGAGAAATATCACGTATTATGTAAACCGATGAAAAATATGACTGTTGAAAACAATGTTTTCATTAAAATTTCGAAACAAAAGTTGTTGAAAAAATACCCGATCACGTTTTCGCTTCATTATTATGTCGTGGCCCCGTGACGTTTCAATTCGATCTCGCTTCTGTCTTTACATTTTTAGTTTCATAGTAAACGTCAAGGGGCTACATGATTGTGGACGTTATAAGGGGCTAAGTGGTCAACGCGGGAAAAATAATTTGAAATAAATAACTTTTACATAATTTTATCCGAACTAAAAATCTTAGATCATGAAAAAATAAAGTAATTATTCTTTATTTACAAGGAAAGTCTTTCTATTGTATAAATCAATTTTAAAATCTATTTGTAAAATAAATAATGGCTATTCATATAATTGTTGAGCACCCCCCCCTTTAAATATGGCTGTTTAAGGTATAACAGTAATGTCCTGATCGTAGTTTGATAAAATGCTGCGGATATTTTACTTGATTTTACATAAACACAGGAACATGTCATAAAAAATATTACCGTCATTTCATTTTAACAGCTTCAAATCGCTGGAGAAAATGGGCGCTTGGCAACGCAAATTCTAAAAATACGGACTGACTAAAATTTGTCATTTTTACAATTCGCATTGTTGATAATCAGACATGCATAAGGTCGCGAGATCAATCCCGATGGGGGTCAATATAAAATATTCATTTGAACGTAATTTTCACATAAAAAATCTCATATGCTAAATATTTTAATCCTAAAAAAAAATAATATTTTATTTTCATGTGATTTTCATATTAATATTCTTGGACTGATTCTGAAGCGTAAGACTGACCAACTTATTTGTATGTAATAAAATTATTTAAATACACAGCACTTTGTTTACCAATGCAGTGCCCTATGCACCTATGCATTTGTAAAAAATGATTTTACATGAGGTTGCGAGTTCGATTTCCTGTTGGTGGGGGGCGTCATGACAATATTCTTTAATCCGAAAGCTGAAAATACAGTGTTTTATACCATTTTGAAATTTTGATAAAATGGACAAACTTATTTTGACTTGAATTTTGAATTAAAGTACCGAATAATAAAAAAACTAAAGAAATGGTACAAAAACAGCAGTTTACATTATCAACCTTTTCACACTGGAACCCACAGGACAAATTACGGTTTTAACTCTGCCATGCCCAGAATTCTTAGACTAGCGAATGAAAATCCTAGTCTTGACTTCTTTTGGAATAAATTGTCTTCTTTCGTGAAATCACTAAATTCTATTGAATTTTAACAACTTATTCCTTCTGATTTCCCATATACCTACTCATTTTACCGTCCTCTACTATTGTATTATTTTCTATTGTATGTATTATTGTAATGTGTTGTACCATTTATGATATAATTGTTAATTTTTTGTAATTGCTGATTAGGCGTAAATAAATAAATAAATAAATAAATACAATAAATAAATAGTGCATCTATTCAAGAGTACTATTCAAAAAACAGACTGAGAAAATACCTTGATTTGTGATCATGTCATCGAATAGAGTGACCAGGGGGTAGTTATTTATGAAATTTAGAAAATGGCCAAAAACTCGAAAACCATGACACTTTCACTAAACATAAATTTAGATTTTCTGATCAGTCATGACGCCCCCCACCCACAAATAAAAGGTTATCTACTCATTACGCCACACCCTGTATATGTATACAGGGTTATTTTTTAGTCAGTTAACAAAAAAAAACCCTGAATAGAACCCATTTCAATAAAAAAACATGTACTTTTTATTTTCATGATTTATTATTTTTATTCCTATAATTTTTACAAATTACGCTCTCACCCTATTCACAGCTAGTCGAGCTGGACGAGGGGGAGGGAGTGCGCGCGGTGGGGGTGCACTGCCGCTCGCGCAGTCCAGAGGCGAACTTCACGTGAAGATCACGCGACCCTCACGTGATTGTCACGTGTTCTTCACGTGATTGTCACGTGATCTTCACGTGATTGTCACGTGACCACCACGTGATTGTCGCGTGATTGTCCCCGCGTGACCTAGTTCTTGCCTAATTAGTCTTGTCCTGACCCCCACTACCCCTTTATAACAATAGGCGGAGAGTCGAAAGAGTTGATAGCTTTGGACACTTCAGGTGATATAACTAAAATATAAATATATATGGAAGCACGCACAAGGAACTCGCAATCCGTCTAGGACTATGAATCACGGGACAATCACGCGAAGATCACGTGCCCCTCACGTGATTGTCTCGCGTTCTTCACGTGATTGTCGCGTAATCTTCACGTGATTGTCACGTGACCTTCACGTGATTGTCACGTGACTTTCACGTGATTGTCACGTGACCTTCACGTGATTGTCGCGTGATTGTCACGTGACCTTCGCGTGACTGTCCCGTGATCATGAAGACCTATTCATAGGCCTAGATTGCGAGTTCCTTGTGCGTGCTTCCATCTTCAGCTATATCACCTGAAGTTTCCAAAGCTGTCAACTCTTTTGACCCTCCGCCTATTGTTGTATAGGGGTAGTGGGGGTCAGGACAAGACTTATTAGGCAAGAACTAGGTCTGGGACCATAATCGGTCAACACGTTGGACGAATAATAGTTGAATTAAACTATTAAAAGTAAATAGGAGTATCGTGTGGTTTTATTAATTTTGAAGTGTATAAAATTGGTCGATAAATTAAGCTTAGATCCTAAATTAAAAATAACCCTGTATATTGAACTCGCGTTCGTAATATCACATTACAAGTCGATTTCTCACTGGTGACATCTGTTGAGAAGATTGTTAAGCATTTTTGGCAATCAATCTTAACTAACGTAGTTTAGGCTCATCTGAACTTAATTACTTACTAGAAGACGCCTGAAGATGTCCCTCCGATTTTTTATTTGCTTTATATTTTAACCAGTTAATCTTTTTAACGTATTGTTGATAATCTGCGGGACGTGGACTTGACTAGAGAGGATGTACGGGAGCTGGCGGCCGATCACTTGGTCTGGAAGCAGTTTGTGGAATCCATATGCTCCGCATAGGGAGGATATATGGTATGATGATGATGACGTGGTATAGCGGTAGCGCGTTGGGCTGCCATAAATGAGGTCGCTATAAGATCAATCCCGATGGGGTCAATATAAAATATTAATTTGAACGTAATTTTCACATAAAAAATCTCATACGTGATTGCTAAATATTTCGATTTTCATATTAATATTCTGAAGCGTGAAACTGACCATCTTTTATATATATGTAATTAAATTATTTAAATACAAGGCACTTGGTTTACCAATGCAGTGCCCCATGTACCATTGAGTGCGGAAAAGGGGAAGTAGATAGTAGTTGTAAAAATGATCGTACATGAGGTTGCGAGTTCGATTTCCGATTAAGTCAATGTTAAACCTAAATATTAAATAAATTGTATCTCGTTTACTAATTTTT